>BMAW01013923.1:520072-541403 GCA_019974015.1 Nephila pilipes
TCTAAATATTTCATGATGTATAAGATAACGTATTTTTATTTCACATTGAACTAAACGTTTTCAACAATTCTTTACGAAATATTGCTCTTAAAAAATTTCTTAAGCTCATTGAGTTTCAGTTCTTGAAAGACTTCGATCAGACTTGACAAGTTCTCTAGCTTCACGCTTAATCCTATAGAGAAGTTTGGAAGAGTTTTAAAGTTTATCGCAGATATATTTGTTGCCTACTCAAACTCCCTCGAGCCAACGCGACGACAAAACATATTTTGTTTTCTTTCCTTTTCGGGGACTCAAAAAGACCTAATTTTTTGTTTCTGACATCTCTATGTTGGTGTTTCGAAGGCGTAGCTTAGAGTTTGAGCCAAGACGGGTTCTTTTAAAAAAATAAAGAATAAAAATAAATCTCTTGAAAATGATATTAATCATAGCTAAACATGGCAATCGAATCGATTCTTTTACCTCTTCTAAAATCTACTTGAAGAAGAATAGTGATGGATTTTTTATTCTTTTTGAATTTGCATAGGATTTTTCTAAGGTTCTTATCTTTCGAAGGACTTTCAAGATGTATTAACGTTCTTTAAGGAACCTTTTGAACAAAATGTAAACGCTATTCTGTATAGTATTTCTTTTACAGTATATTGTAAGCTCTTATGAAATAACATGAGTATTCAGGAAGTAAAATAAAAACATGATAGATTAGCTAAGATAAAACAAATAAACGAGTTAGTAGCTTTTCTTTGTCTTTCTTTTTAGAATATTCTAAAATATCTGCAAACTCTAGAAAAAAGAGGGTCTGGCAACTCCTCACCACAAATTTATTCATTTTTCAACGGTACTTGCAATCAAATTTCAAACATATCATATTGTATTTGGAACTATGCATGGACATTTTGTAAATGGCGGATCATAGTTTTTCAGATTTAGTCAAATTATTATCGAACTAATAGTAGTAAATACAGTATCACTATAGATATACTATAAACATAACTAGATATATAGTTTTTCTTACAACCCATTCAAAAAATATTATTTAGTGACACAAGAAGAAACGATATATTAATGAATGATATATAACAAATGTATTAGAGGACATTTAGGATCGAAGATGGAACAAGATCTGAAATCAGCGCGAGGGAGAATTAATTAGAAACTGTTAATATTTTTTTTTTAATTTGTTCACTGGCATATATCATAAGCATGCCTATTCACATATCATGTTTTTATATTTCAAACAATTTGATTATGTTACGGTTACATGTATTGGTTTGACATAGAAATATATTCTAAATTAAGTCAAATATAAATAAAAAGTTGAATAAATTATTTATAGACTTATTATAGTAGAAGAAGAAAACAATTGATTCCTTAGAAACTATTAAATAATTACTTTCATTAAGTTTTCTACGTGAAAATATAATACTGAGTTTTATTGTATAAAATTCAATTTTACTCTAAGAATGACATGAATTGATAAATTGTCAATTATATATCAACTTCACATGTTTAGAGAGAAACTGAAACTTAAAAGTGGCCTGTCTAATTAAAATAGTGGGGAAGATATTTAAGTTCAGTAATTAATTTCGTAACCTTGCAATGAAACTAAGTTCAAATTTCATTAATGGGAGAAAATTAATATCACTCTTTTGGTACAAAAATTGCATGCTTGTAGTAAAGATTAATCAAATTGAATCTGTAACTGATATCCATGTCCTCTCTGTGATATACTTGTACTTGGAATTTGATTTATTTTTCCTTTTACGATCCAATTCAATTGATAAAAGTTTATTACTTTCATCTAAAAATAAACCAGAGAAAGAAAGAATGGTGTTAAATGTTCATAAATTATTTTTTTTTTTTGTGATTTGATAAAATAAAATTTAAGCATTCGAATAACATTTACAGCTTCGTACTGTACTCCACGTTATTCATAATACAAATTACATACTTGAAAACTTAGGGGAAAAAAGCCTTTGGTCATTAGATGATTCATTTCTCATGAAACCTTACACCTCTCGATTGAGGTCGTGGTAACCCATTTGTGTGGTCGAGGACTCAAGCCAACAATGTTTTCTTCGAATCCTGGTTCATGCTCTGACGCCACTAAAGACCCACCATTTAACGGGTCTGATACTTGTTAAATCTGGTCTATTTCCCAAATCCTATCTTTGATGAGGTCTGAAAGTTTAAAGAGGGATATATCGGCTTAGTTGTGACTGACGCCATTTTACTGTTGTTCAAAATTACGACGTCAGACACCAGTAGCCCTTGTGTTTCTGTGTTTCAATAAATAATCACATCACATCACTGATCTCTCATTCAAAATATCTGCTTTATTCTTGTAGAATTCTTATTTATGTGGGTATAATCTATCACCTATATGCAGAAATGGCAATACATCTTTTAATAATTAATTAGATTTAATGGTATTGATTGTTTGAATATATGCAACTGTTGTATTATTTACACTAGAAAATATCCACCCCTAACTAATAGAGATAAGTGACGTTGATAAACGACAGGGGAATGCATCTTTTTGACTCCTTCCGTTAAGCAAACAAAGTTCGTGGCTATATCCTTACCTTCTTCTCTTGATCTGCTCCCATCTTTCCAGGTGCGTTTTTCTCCCTCTTCCCACCCATATTCTATCGGAAGTCTATTTCGCACTTTATTACCTTACTCTTGACATCCTAGGTTGATGATCTCTGGAAGAAAAGTCAGGGTGTCCGTCGTCTCTCCTCATTATATATAATGGAAATTCAATAACAATTTGTTTAGTTGTTTTAAAAAATACCAATAAGTAATTAAGCTTACAAGAGGACCTGAAAGGCTTAATCGCAGCAAGAACCATAAATTAACAGTCTGTATTTTTAATATTTTTATTGGGAATTTTATTTACTATTTTGCTAAGAATGAATTGAGCAAATAAAACTTAATTTCTAATTTTAAGCTTTTTTGATAGCATAATAATTGGACAGCATCCTATAAAGTCTTCGTTAAGCTTTTAATAATTGGAATATGTTGGACTAGAACGTTTTCATTAAAAATATTTATGCTTGACTATCTTTGGAGAATGCAGACCTCACTAAGAATTTTATGGCATTTAAGCGATTTTAATGATGTACTACAGGCAGAGTTCAGTGTTATTTACATACTTATTCGGGGCCGCGGTAGCCTAGTGGTCAAGGTCGTGGATAGCGGCTGGCGGTTTTCGTTCAGTCGCGGGTTCGATCCTTGGCCACCAAAGACCCGCCGTGTAGCCGGGGCTGATGCACGTTAAATCTGTTCGGGGCCCAAAGTCCTCCCGTTGGCGTGGTGTGGATGTTAGGAGAGGGGGGTGCCAGCTCAGGTGTCGTCCTCGTCACTTGACCGTGGTTCAAAATTACGAGGTCCGTCGCCAATAGCCCTCGTGTTGCTTCTAGTGCGACGTTAATAAAAACTAAACTAAACTACATACTTATTCAAAAATCGTTGTTTCTTATTATTAATACAACAAAACTACCTAATATAAATCATTAATAGAAAAAATTTCGTGTTAGAGAATAAACTCCAACAAAATGATTTTAGCCGTATTTTAATAAGGTATTCCTAGAATACATTTGAATGAACTGATCTTATTTCTATTTTCAAACTTTCTGGTGATAAATAATAGTTTTTAATAGATTTTTTTTATGATTCCTTGAAGGTCAGAAATTGAATATTATTTTGAACTACTATTAATTCCTAACCGATAAAGCTATTTTCAATTATTTACAGCATATAAAATTAAGATTTTTTAGTTGTTCATGTATTCAATCAATATTATTTCTTTTCTCTAATGTTATAATTCTATCCCGTGAACTCAGTAAACTTTTCTTATTCGAGACGAGTGAACTCACTCATATAGCCTTAGAGCTACAAAAGCCGAAATGTTTCCTGGAAAACAACCACCTCACCTTTCAGCCAGCACTTATGTAAATTTTCGAATGTACAACTATAAATACGAGCTGGAGCAGGTATTGTAAGAGAGCCCAAATAAATTACCAATACTTTAACCAAATAATCCAGCTAACAACAGTTTAGCCCTCAAGCAAATAAGAATATCAAGACTTCATAGGAACATGGAAAATAAAAATAAAATCTAAATCTATTATATATAAACTCAACTGCGAACTAATAAACTAATAACTTAACTAACGGAATATTTTAGTCCAGTATCTAAACTATCGTAATAAAACCTAAAAATTAATCTAATGAGAGAAAACAAGTATAAATCAATAATTATAGAAAGTGATTTAATAAAAAGCATCATACAAAAGAAAATAACATTAACCATAAGAAGTCGCTGCGGAAAGGAAAAGAAGCAATGTAGAATCACACTTGAAAACTTAAAAGGATTTACATCAGGCACCATAATTATTCTTATGGAATCTCTTTAATTATAAAATGTATAGCTTAGAGTGAGAATAAAATCAGACAAGTGAATTTTCTTCATTAAGATATAAAGAGAGTTTGACTGTTGAAATCGTGAAAATTCATGATTCAGTTTAAGGAGATTTATATTTGCAGACATTTATAAAAACTTGCGCTTATTTTAGATTTCAAATGATTTAAATTTTAACATACATGTATATAATTTAATTAATTCTAATCTTTACTTAAGATCTCGATTTGAATGGATAATATATATATATATATATATATATTATTGCTTATATAGTATTACTTAATTTAAGATTAGATTAAAAAATGAAAATGAGAATGCATCAATTAAATTAGAGGTATTTTCTCTCGAGAAAGAAAGACTGAATTTCGTTTTTTAAACTTACATTGCAAAAAAAGTTTGACTTTATATATATATCTTAAGCATTCAATAATTATAATATGTTTTAAATACAAGAGGAAAATTTATATTATATTTTCCATATTATATTTTCTATAGCTTACTTAAAGGTCATTTACTTTTAAGCAATAATGAGATATTCTTTTCATTATATATTTTGATACTGAACTTATTTATTAATAATATAAGTGCATTAAAATAATAACATTTTATAAACTAGAAATAAAAATGTGTTCATTTTATTTGTGGATAATTTTACTTCTATCAAAGATTAAAAATAAAAACACAATATATGCCCACGGTTTATTTACCTTTATTTATTGATTGTTTCAAATGAGCAACATATAAATTAAAATACTAAAAACATTATATATATATATATATATATATATATATATATATATATATATATATTCATATATAGTGTGTGTATCACTGCAAAATAATTTACAGATAAAACATTTTTTTTCGCTTTTAGATTATGAGATATAAGGATTTAGCAACATTTATCAGTATTATACTAATCTTATAATATCTTGAAAATTTGTATGTAATTTAAAATAGCATAAAAAGTTGCTTCCTTTAAATGATATAAAAACATACTTTTTCTTATGAAAAACTCATGGATCTAATGTTGTCAATATATAAATAATAAGCGTTCAAAAAGAGTTTTTAAATGAAAAGACTTTTCAAAAGTTTAAGTCTCATTAAACATTTTTCCATTTATGCATGTTATGAAAACGAATGAAGTAATATTTATAAATAATTCCATTCATTATGATTTTCATTGTAAAAATGTAAGTAATATTATGCATGCCCTGTTAAATTCCTGATGTGAAGAATACAAGATTCACTGGTCAATTATCTCTAGAAGAACAGATCATATTTTAATGAAATTAGGTTTGTACAGAGTGTTGTGATAATACTAAAAAATAACAATCCAACTGTTATAATACATACTCATGATCACGCTTAACACTTACCGGAGTCGAAAGGTATGAAACAGCGGTTGCAGAATAGAACAAACAAAATGGGTTAGTAAGGAAAATAGTCCCCTCTTACAGATATACAGGCTTCACAGTGTGATTTTATGCTGGAAATAAGGGAGTTTATGAGTTCCTATGGCAATTGGTCTCACGCATTGCTGTTTTCAGGTCTTGGTTGATTCTCGGAGAGGGGGGTTGCGAATTGCAATTTGTCTCCCCAGGTGGCTCCAGGCATGCTGTATAGGAATAAAGTCTGGCGATCTAGTTGGCCAATCCATCCGTAATATATTCTCACTTTCCAGAAATTCGTCGACCACCTGAACCCTAAGTGGCCTCATGTTGCGATCCATTAAAATGAAATCTGTACTAACCTCAACCCTGAAATGTAAACATAGGTTCCAATCCCTCATCCCTGAATGTCTTAGCAGTCACAGTTCCTCTTTCAAAGTCATGGAGGCACTTGCGGCTATCCAGCATGATGCCTTCCCTGACCATCAAGCCCTACCTGCCGTAATGGTCATTTTCTTGGACTTGGAGGGCAGATAGTGGGTCTCTGGTTCGCTTTATATGAAAATAAGGCAGGAATCACTGATTAGGTTGAACCGGGACTCATTAGTGAAGAGAACGGTTGCTCATTGATTCATACTCCAATATCTATGATCTCTGCACCATTTTAAGTGGACTCTCCTTTTCGCCGAACTGAGCTGAAACATTAAGTCCTTTTGCAAATAGCCCTCTCTCATGAAGTCTGCTAGAAATAATCACCCTTAAAACTCGGGTTCCTGGCCTTATAGATTTCATTGGAGACCAGAGAAGATGTAATATCCCTGTTACGTTTCTCTATAATGGACAAAATGCGATCTTCTCTGGAGGTCGTAGATCTTTGGTGACCTAGCGCAGAATTTCTCTTAACGTATCTGGTCTCCTAAAACTGTTTCCAACAACTGGACACGACACTGGGCTTTAATTCGAATTATTTGCAAATCTGGATTTGAGACTGGCCTGCTTCTAGTCTACCCACAGTTCACCACCTATTTCCATTATCTAAACGTTGGTGATTTTTCAGTTTTACTGTTTGAATTTTAGTTTAAGGGATTGCTCCAAGTAAACACAAGAAATGAAGCGAAATGTGCTAGCGAACGAAATGCAGATTTTGGCACACGAGCTCAGAAATTCTGTTTTTCGACAAGTTTCGACCTCAATATGCATACGTTAGCGTATTCAACGTCGGAATTTTGCAACTTTGTTTCAAAACAGTAGTTTTACATTTCACTTAATTATTTTTATTAATTTTGAGAAAGAATGCAAATTCTCTTAATCTTGAACACCAATGCATATCTTATATCTTAGGAGGGTTTAGATTGATAATTTTGCAGTACATCTCTAGAGAATGAGGATTTGTTGGTAATCATTTTCAAATTTAATTCAATAGCCTGATTAATTTTATGAACAAAGTAATATTTTGTATTCATAAAGTATTGTGAGACAGGAAATTCAAATTATGAATCTCTGAGGATGGGTATTCTGTTTTCTTTCTTCCGTTTTTTGGGTTTTCTTAAACTTCTTTGTTATATAAGATCAAATACCAGGATAATTAAATACTTCTTAAACATCATGAAATTCAAAGAAGCGGGGTGCATTTCCTTCACTCCTTAAAATATCATAAAAGTAAAACAAACATATAATATGAAAAATGAATTATCTGAACAAACATTTATTTTTCTGATATAATAAGTTTTAGTGTTTAGAGATATTTGCTTCTGGATATAAATGAAACTCAAGCAAATCGAAAGTTTTAAAAAGGATGATGTCCTGTTTTAACCTATACATAACGATACGGATTTTCCAGAATAGTGAAAATAAAAAATCGAGTCTGACTTACATTGTTGGATACATTTTTCTAAGCTCTAGTAATAAACCAAATATAAAGATAATGTGAAGATTTATCCAAAAAGAAATTGCTTAAAATTATAGTCATGTATTAAAGCACGAGTGCCTTAAATTCAAAACAACATTTCTAAATCATTCAAGGAAAAAATTAGAATTTGTATTGAAATAATCACAAAGTTTTCAAACTATTACCTGAAGTTTTCAATATATGTCTAAGTTCTTTATGTGATAAAATAAAATTACCAAATATTTAAAAAAAATTAGTCTTGAGATTAAGTCTCATTTATTATGAAATCTTAAATACTTATGGTAATAGTACACGTAAGAAAATGCTTAATAATAATATATATACATAATAAAGGAATTTAAATATTACTAAATAGGTAAAAACAATACATTCTAAATGCATGATTTAAATGAACAGTCCTTTTTGCACTTAAAATTGTTTACTGAGAGAGAGAGAGGCAACAAGATTCACATTATGAAATAGGAGAAGGCTAGAGCCGCAGCCTAGCTTTCCAGATTACAACAAACAAGAGTAGAATAAGTCACATTTTCACGCCTTGTATACTAATTTAAAATGAGGATTTCTTAGGAATAGCTCCAAGTCACAAGGGATCACATGATAACTCATGTGGTATAAGATGAAGGGATTCCAAGAAATTTCCCTGATACCAATCAATCTAATAACGATTATTTCTGACAGATTTGTAATCACGTTCAGGTAGATTTTCAACATATATTAAGAGTGCATGATCTAATAAATAAGATGATAATTTGAAAATGGAACAGGAAATACGACTGAACATTTTACTTTTGAGTTAGAGTATGGCAATAAAAACCAAGCAATATATATATATATATATATATATATATATATATATATATATATATATTGTTTCTGAAAGAAACCTCCCAAAATTAATAGTGTAAATTAAATAATTTTAATCTCGAATAAGGAAAAATAAAAATAAAAATGAAAAATATTTGTGTATTTTTTATAAAAAAATACATTTGTTTCATCTTTTTTTTTTTTTTTCTAAGCTGAGTCCTTTTAAATAGAAGCACCTAATAGACAAAATATTTTGTCTTCTGATTATGATATCTACTGAATTTACCGACTCCTTGCAAAATCAAAAGAACAAAAAAAAAAAAAAAAAAAAAGAACAGATAATACCTGCATTTGCGATTGGAAATATTCTATAGCGTAACTACATTATAATGGTCCACTTGATTTACAGCTAAGTAAATAAAGAACCATTTTTTCAATGTCAAAAGAGAATAAATGCTACTGATATCGCTTTTCCCTTCCGATTTTGATCAAACTTGGTATCTTGATTTATGACATCCTCCTGGAAACTTAATGGTCCAAGCATTCAGGCCTGGGCGTCATAGAACCAATCTTACTCAAATAAATCACCCAAAATGCTTGCGAGTGAACATTCTTATATTATTCCAAGATAATGATTTGATCCAAAAATCTACTATCTTTCTTGTACGATACAGGATTTGAGAGTTATATTTTAACGTCCTTAAAATGCATCATTTTATCAGAGCTTAGCTCAGAAAAAAATCTTCATTTCTCATCGTCATGAACTGTGAATTTAAATATCGAATCGTTTAATGATGAATTCTTTACAATGGTCATTGTGGAGTTCTAATTTAAGTCTCAAAGTAACTGAGACCTAAAAATATTTCACTTATTATTATTTTTTTATTATTTTGCTGTTAAATACTAAGCGTGTGTCGCTGATTCCATAGATGCTTTTCTTTTAAGAATATTAATAATTAAAACTCTAAAAAATTTAGTTTTAAAATTGGAAAAAAAATAAAAGAAAACATTTTCTACATTACAGACAAAAGATATGCATTTTCTTTTTTTCAGAAAATTTATTTTCTTAGAACACATTGTTTAAAATATATTACAACAACAAAAATACAAATGTTTCATAAGTTATAAAATGAGGTTATTCTTCTTCCAAATGTATTGCAATTTTTCCTAATATACTCGCACAAATTTTAAGTATTGCATAATATTTGAATTAAAATTTTTAAAAAATTATAAAATACATATATTGATATTATAACTATGTTAAGTATATATACTCTTATATTTAAAATTACTCATAAATATTTAACGGTAAATACAATGAAACTTATACAATTTGTAACTAAATGTCAGTATCCTAACAGATGTAATTGGAACGATTGATTATTATTAGTGTATACATAATTATTTATGTATAAACGTGGGAATTTCTTTAAAAACGAATACATAATCAATTGATTCATTGTTTATTATCCTCGCACTTAGAAGAAACATGAGAGCTATTGACGACGGACCTCGTAATTTTAAACCTCAGTCAAGTGACGAGGAAGACGTCACAAATGCACAAGTATACGAATATATCGAAGTACGTCACATAACACGTAATTTTCATTTCAAACCAGAAATAATTTAAATTAGTGTCTACATCTCTGGTATTATAAATTACTCGTGAATTACAGCAGTTAGTTTTCCATTTGAAGATAACCTTCATTAAACAAGGAATATTTCGAGTTTAAAGAATATATGGAAGGTCTATGGAACTATATAAAATGAATGAGGTTAGTGTGATAACATTTAGGACAGAAGTTCATGTATATTCATTATTATGGTTACGCATATGAGAGAGTGTGCTGTGTCCTGATGGAACATGACTGCCTTCCACGCCAAACCTGGACATTTTTTCATATATTTCTGTTCTGTTGTACACCCAAGAAATTAGCAGAGTATTTTTCTGTAATTGCTTGAGAAGAAACAGTGTAATATATGATTATGAGAAATAGTATAATATATTATCATTTCGTATCGTAGAAATCTGATGCCATGACTTTACCAGACATTCATTTTGCCTTTTTTTCCTTTAGTAGTGGGAAATCAGCAAATCAGAAAGTTGTATGTGTTTGGAGTAAAGTAGTGGAAACCATGTCTCAATTGTAGTCACAAACTAGCCCAAAAATTCTTGTGAGTTTTCATGTTATTCAATATTTTAAGCTCTGTTGTCTTTCCAGTCATGTGTGAACTATCATTGCACCCAGGATGCAGATGATGTTTTCATGCCCAGTTCCTCAATCAGAATGTAAAATGTCTATCTGATGACATATTTTTTAACAGCTTTAGCAATTTCCAACCTTTTATTGTCGGTGATACTTCGAGATCATACAGTGCAAATCTGCTGTCGATCTTAGAATGGTGATACATCTTATCTAACCAATGCAGGATCATCTTCTAAGCTCTCTTGAACCAATTTTAATTATTTTGTCCACTACTCAATATTTGAATATGAAAGGGAAGAGTATATCTCAGTACATTGAAAAATTTACATGAACTTCATATGCTTTCATACCTTTATTTACAAAGTTCTTTATGACTGCTCGAATCTCAATTTTTTTCATATTTAAGAGTCACTGCACGGTTACAACAACAAGAAATTGATCTCCCTTATAACATTCCACCCAGAGTATTAATACTCTAAGCGTTTACTTAAGTAGGATGTCTAATTATTACGACATAACCAAGTTATGCTAGAGGTGACCTCTGTCGAAGATTATAAGAACTTATCCAACAATACTCGTGCTACATCATGGACATAAATGAAAAATTAGATTATTATTATTTTAAATGTGCTTAGTACAAAAATTAACAAAGTTTCCTTCCTTTATTTCTTCATTGTGCTAAAAATAAGATTAAAACTTGCTATTTAATCTATTGCAAATTGAAAGATCCAATATAATATCATGAATATTAAATATGAATAGAAAATCGTAAAAAAATACATTTAGCTCGCATGAGATGTGTAATTAGTTAATGTTTCATTCTTTATAATCTACCAAAAATGTATTTTAATTATTAAAAACATAAGACTGCCCAACCACTTATCTCATATGTTCAATAATATTTTGAACTATTATAGAGAAATAGAAATTTTAATCTAATTTCAAATTCTTATTTTTTATTAAATCTAATTTGCTAACCATATGTTTCAGTCGATCACAAAATCATGAATTTTTTGAACGAAACTATAATTTAAATTACAAAGATATACATAAGCCGGAAACATGTTTCAAAATGTTAATATTAGCCAAAGAGCTTGAATTTTAGATCGTATTTATAGATGTAAAATAATTTTTATTGTAATTCTAAAACATACAAGCTATTATAGATCTATTTAAGCCAATAAGAAAAAAATAATATTCAGAACTATCTATTATTTTAGACATATACTACATTACAAAAATGGGGAAAATGAGAAGCTAAGAAACAACTAAGTTTTCCTTAGGACGAGTCAAATTTGTTAAATGTCATGACATCAGCACAAGGACATATGAAACACGCTTATTAAAAAAAAAAGAATCAGTAATGTAGTAATTTTGAAACGTCTTTACGATTGTCACTGGCAATCTCATTTGCCTAAACAGAGAGGACACATTATAAGCAAGACATTTATGAGAAGCTAAACATTGACCATCTTATATTAAAAATTATTCACCAGTAGTTCTATCTGGTATTACAAACTGCTTACAGATGTTTATCAATATTTTCCTGTAGAATAAAAAAATAATTATTTCTTATGTATAAATCAATGTATTCTAGATAGTATAAATTATTACTTATTATTCTACAATCTTATATATAAGAAGTGGTCAATTGCTGTTTATTCAGAGCGAGATAGGCATTTTAAAATTTTTCCCGATTACACTTCATTTTTCTTCAAAATGATAATCTGTTTTGACTTCAAGACAGTTGATCTTAAAAGAAGACATTCGATCACTGCTTATGGCTTTTCGAACGTCCGTACTAACTGTGTGACGTTGGGCTATCCGTGGTTTTCTCTTCACTAACGGGGACTTTTAATTAAGATTGATTACTTTCGCTAAACCACCTTTGTCCAACCAAAAATTAAACATGAATATGTAAATCACATGCATGTAGAAATGAAGTGAAGCAAGAGAGTTAGAAAATATGTAAACTCAGTTTGAGAGTCACGATAGAGACGTTATTGTGGTTCTAGCGTTTGGCAATTACTCAAGAGTCTGAATTGAAGTCGCTGACAGTAATTGTTACAAGTTATCTGCTGATTAAAGTATACTAGAAGTCAAGACAGTCTCATTTTGATATTGGTGGTAGTAGTCAGTTAGTTTATTACTGATAGATCGAGTTAATATTGTTAAGGCTTGTCAGGGAGAGCATTTATAATTGTCATTATATTAGCATTTAGCCAATAAATACTGTGTTTATTGTTCTAACGTCTCTTTGATCGACTTATTGACCCTTAGTGTTAATACATTGAGTTTAGCTAAAACACAAGAAGCGAACAGGAATAGTTTGCTATCACAACTGTTACTATAGGATGTATAACGAGATAATCCTCCCCCTTCCAATGGCCCTATTTTGTTGATTATTCATCAAATAGAGCTTACTGAACGATAACTGATAGATAGAAAACCAAATAGAATTTATCATTGATATTCTATGTGTCGGGATAATAAAATTAAATTATTAAAGGAGATGCTTCGAACTTTCCTTCCCAAAGTTTCTGCGTCATTAATGTTTTCCCCAGATTAAAAATAAGCATGAGTCTGTTTTAACTGTGTTCAATTGAGTTTGCGAAACAGCCCTAACATGAATTCAATCAAACTTTCGGTAACCAACTGCTAACATGCACGTACGCCTGCAAGAAAATTTAATTTTTAAAGATTTTTTTTCTAATTGTTTGATAGAAACTGTAATTTTTTTTTTCATGTTTTGGAATTTATCATTAAATTTCCTAAATAACAGCAAATTAAATCAAATAATTACTTTCGGATATTGAATAGCTTAAGGTTTCTAATAACTTTGTATGAAATAGGAAAAAATTACTTATTTTTGATATTGTTTTTTAATTTAGTTTGTCATATTACAACATATATTTCATTTGCATAAAAGCAGTAGCACTTGTCTGCGAGAGCCACACTCAGATCACAATCTTCACAATGATTATCCTTATTATACGCAATTACATCGATTAAGTCTCTACATATTTCTTAAGAACATATCTTAAAATTTTATTTAACAATTACTTGGAAAATAAACATTAGTCAATATTGAAAAATTTAGTAAATAAACAATCCATACATATGTATTATTAATAGAATTAATGACATCAAATACAAAAGATACGTCTAATTTTAGAGAATTGATTTTGTGAAATATGTGTTAACATTTGAAAATTCTCTTCTAAATAAACCTATTATATAAAATATGTGATAAGTTTAACAATTTTGAAGTTATCCTAAGAACGGCACATTTCCATCAGAGGATATCAAGTGACAAATTATAAATTATAAATAAAATTTTCTTGCTTAGGGTGCATGAACAATAAAGGGGTACTTCCAATTAAGAGAGGGAAGATTGAGAGAATGTAAATAGTTTCGGTAATTAAATTCTTAATCACTCAATAAACTGTTGTTGCAAGGTCATAGTAAAGAGAGCATTAAATTAATTCTTTCAGGAGAAAATTGCTCTTTTGTTGTAAATATTAATAAAAGTGCATCAACAACCGGTGTCAATATTTTCTCTGCAATTAGGTTGTATCAAAAGTTTGATTAAATTTCCATTTCGCAATAGAAAAGATCCTTGATATTTTTCAAAAATAGACTGAAATTAGAGAGAGTGAGATAAGCTACTATCAAAGTTTAATACTTGCGATGTGATATATTAGCATTTACGCATCATCATAAAACAAATATGGAGGTAATAGCGTCTCCCCCCCCCCATCCCACAAGGTGACGACAGAGCTGACCTTAGAAATGATCACTTTTTCCGATATTCGAAGGTTGCAAACTTGGAAGAACATTGTGCACCCCAAATAGAAGGTATGATGAAATAGTTCCAGATGCAGCAACTGAAGTGGACCCAGAAGAAAAGGCAAAAGATATAGCGACACTAAAGATTAGTCTACAGTAAAAAAGGAAACGTTGAATTCATCCGAGATTTTCAGCGCAATTCTTCTATAATAGTACGTGAATAACATTCACTTGTTGTAAATACTTCTATAATATTTACTAATGAGCATAAATATAAGTAATGTTTTATTTAGACGTGGAATACAAATAAGTTAAGTACTACAACTGAATTATTTGAGACGTTATCAAACAGTAATTTCTAGGTAAATCTACTTTAAATCATTCTACTTCTCACCATATAATCTGATTTTGCCTCATAAGTATAAAAGTCAGATGTAGTTCGATAATAATTTAAAATCCATAAATTAAACACACTATAATGTATAACCAATTGTTAAATCTAATAGTTATACTAAGGATGTAAAACATTTCATGGTTGAACAATATTTACCTAAATTTATCTTTTTTTAAATTTTAGTATTCTTAATCAAAGTATATTCAATAGATCATCTTAAATTCTGTTTTCAACCCTTTGAGGGGCGATATTTAAAAACTTTAAATTTTTGCAAAAATTCATCTGATATGCATTAGTAATGTTAAAAGGATACAATATCAAGCAGTAAAATTGATTTTTATTCATTTCCTGGTTTTTGAGATCCGGTATAAATAATATACCACTGCCCTTCTAGGACATCTTATTTGTACACTCACGGTTTCGTATTCCTTCAAAGAAATAATAAGTAATTTCATAAAAAAAATTATATTATTTTAGTTAATTTGGCAAATATTAGGATCACAAAACACTTTTGGAAAAATTAGAACTTAACAATGCCGTATTTTTATTTCTAAGAGTGATAATTTGAGCGAAAATATGTCAATTAGTTTAAGTACAGCTTTTTTATACATATGTAATTTTCATAGAATAATGCTAAAACTATATTATAAACTTCATAACACAATTTTAGTTGATATACATGTACATTATTTTTAAAAAATAAGGCATATTTTTAATTGCGCAGACTGAAGTGAAATTTTTTTCCTCACTTGTTTCTGAAGATAACTACAATCCATCAGAAGGGAGCACTTCAAACAAAGCAAGTTCTTTCTCAATTGAAAGTCCCCGTATTGGCATTCTTTTAAGGATAGATTTTATAATACATATATTTAAAAAATTATTTAAAACTAGATTATAAAACTACTTAAAATAAAATTTGAATTTTTCTGAAGTAGTTATGCACACTATTATAAGAAATTTGAAACAGTCAGAAGAAAAACGAAAACATCAATTCAAGGAATGCTAGATAAAACTAAAGTGCTGTTGGATGTATGTCTTCCGCAAGTATTGGAAAACCAGCCATCTAAGGTAATTCTTCGGATTCGAAAAATACTCTCCCAGATTTCTGATGAACAGACGTGTCAAAATGAAAACAGTCAACACTCCTTACTCTAAATTTTTTACAGAATGCATACATAATTATTTTTCGTTTCCTTTCAATATTCGCTAAAGCGGTATTCCTTGATCTTTTCAGTTTAGAAATTAACATCATTTCTTTCAAGATTCAAATCTGGTGTCGTAGCGCTGAGAGCTCTGTTCTTCTTATAAAATGGGTATCTAATTGCTGTATTGTATCTTTGTATACCTTTCTTCAATCATTCATTTCTTAGTTTACTTAGATACTTTTTCCACTGCTAAGAGCAATGAACCCCTACTGTCGCTCCACAATTGTCAGCAGCTTATCGTCTATTTTTATCTCATGCTAACTCTATATGTCCATTATAGTAAGCAATTCTCATGCCTATCAACGACAACAAACCCCTAATCTGCCGTGTCCAACCAATTTGATCTTAGAAGCCTTTAAAAACTTTCCCTTCGTCTTTGCTTCGTTTGATATTTTCTTTTTTTTTTCGCAATAGTTTTAATTTTGAGAAATCCTTTTTCCCCCCTACGATTTTGTTTGTTGTCTTTTAGGGGCACGCACATCGTAGATAAATTTTTATTAGCCTCCCAAGGAGCTATTGTTTTATGTGAAGCATTTTGGCGTACTAGATCACTTTTCAATTTTTCTATCGATTGATTCATTTTTAATTACATTTATCTTAAATATAATAAATTAAAAAACGTATTATTTTTGTTTCAATTTTAATTGCATGTAGCTGATATATATTCCATTTGATAAATTATAGCTTGTTTTAATTTTAATAACATTTATCTTAAATATATTAAATTTAATAAATTGTTTTTTCCTTTAATTTTAATATCGGAAAAGTTTATAAATACCTATTTCTCTATATGTTATCGCTTGCTTTTAATTCTTATATTTAAAGGAGTGTTTCTACAATAATTTAAAAAAAAAAGCATCTTATATGGCTGAAATGTTCTTTGGAAAACTTTGCATAGTACATTTTTTTTTTCCAATTTTAAATTTCTTTTCTTCGGTGAATAAATCCGATTTTTACCTCACTGGTACTCTAAAACATATTTACGACTTCTATCTTTCATTATAACAAAGTGAACCGTCACATATCAGTCTGATACGAAAGTTTTAGTGCTGCCATCTGTTGGTCTCTAACCCTCTGCGTGGGTGCCGGTATAAATAATATACCACTTAATTTGAAGTATGAAATAAATACTTTATACATTTTGTTTTGTGTACATTTTGGTATTCACATAAAGTTTCAAACATGTAGATTTGTTTGCTGATGAATTTAAAATTTTCAATTTATTTCAGAAACATTTCTGTAAAGGATAAAACAACCACTTATTAGAAGTTTTCATTAGATTTAAAGCAATAATTTTTATAATCATTATACATATTTATACCATCTAATTTAAGTAAATAACACTATAAGCTAAATTTTGTAGACAAATGTGTGGCGGAAAAAGATATTTTACATAGATTTTTAGGGTGCTAAATTTGTGGTATAAAAATATACCACTGCCCCTGAAAGGGTTAAACGTTCTTAGATAAAGTTGTTACTGGAAAGCCTTTCATAAAATCTTCAATGCACACTTTTTCAACTGAACTTTTGGGATCCCAGTAATTTTATTTAGAAATCTTAAGTTCTATCCTCTTGCAATCCTCATATTGCAATTATTTCCAAGCATTTGAATTTGAAATATTTTTAATGATATTTAATCAGAGAAATTCGAATAGGTGTATAATTCTTAAAGCATTTTTTATAGTAGCATCAGTAATACCGAACTATCTTGTGTAACTCGTTAGCAGCAAAGCCTTTATGTGCTTGATTAAATTCTATTTCCCATATATATATATATATATATATATATATATATATATATATATATATATATATTTGCAACGAAAAAAAACTTTTTAAAAACGAAATCATATTTAATTCTAAAAAACCATAATATAAGAACGGAATAACGCTGTTCATGTGCATTAGGTGCTAAATGCGATAATCAGAAATTAATGGGAAGTTTTTGGAAGATATCTTTGGTACTTCATGAATATCTTATTATTAGTAAGCATAATATCACATATTATATTAAGGGTTTACAACTTTTCCTGTTTCACTCTCAACACAGCTTTACAGTTCTGTTTCGAATTAGCATTTTGGCTCTGAAATAATTTTTTTATTAATTGCTTGGTTTATGTAAAAATAATAATTAAATAATCATAGATGAACAAGAATCTGTTACATTTCATTTTTAAGTAACCCAGCAATTATATAAAACAATGCATTTCACAATATTTCCTCTATATTATCTTATTTGTTTTACATATAGTGGCTATTGCTTTCTACACATAACCTCATATTCATTAAAGTTTGCTTTTATTCACACCTCCTTATCTTAATTATAAAAGGAATCTTAACGAATTTGTAAACTGCTTTTAACTCATAATTATAGAAAAGTTATAATTACTTTTAAGCACATAATATTATATTAAACTTATAATTCTACTTAACACATAATTTATTGAATTTTTTTATATTGCATTCATATTATAAATCAGCCATAAATATTTTATAACTATGTGGAACTCAAAATTACATAAAACTCTTAATTACATAGAAATCGTAATCTTCCTGACAACTCCTCATCTATATAATCTCTTATCTTATATAATATTCAAAGTTACTTGAGAAATAGAAGCTTTACAAATGTTTTGGACTGCTAAGAAATATTGACTAGATACCACACAAAAAACTCCTCATTATATGGGAATGATACTTTATACTGACGTATTTTTTCACAGCCATAAATTTTATGACTTCGAAATTCATACACTTTCAGCTTATACGTGAGCCTACGAGTATGTACTATAATATTGTTTTTGTACTTTTTTTCAATGTACAAGAAAGATTTATATCTCACAAACTTCCATTTATCTTAACACGACATGAAAACTTGTTTCATTTATATTGATAAGTAGCCATACTATTTCAAACAAATCATAAAATTAATAAATAACATTAACTGCCATGCATAATTCAAAAGCATATTAAAAGTTTAGGAAGCTACAGAAAACTTTTTCTTCCATATTAATAGCATGTACTCTCTCATATGAGTGCTTAAGTAATGTTCTCAGGATCAATAGCTTTTGAAAACTCTCTCTCTTTTTTAACAATAATTCTAAACGCTTAGGGGGCAATAATTATAACTAATTCTAATCAATATTTACAACTAGTAAAATTTTATTTGTTTTCAGCATAATGACAAAGTTCGTCGCCAATAGCCATCGTGTTGCTTATGCGACATTAAGAAACAATCATTCAATTGTTCGTAACCGTGCAAAGGATCATGTAATTTACTCGTAGTTTAAAGCTTAGAAAAATAATTCTGAAGCGTAGAAAATTATTTTATTTCGTATATTTGGATAAACTGAAACTGTTTGGTAAAATTCCGATACATAATTTCTTCAAAAGAAAAAGTCAACATTCCCTTATTTTTAACTTACAGTGAAAAATTATGTCGAATTTTTATTATCTTTGCAATGAATTTAAAATAAATTCAAACAATATATAAGATATTTTTTTTTTCAAACAAACCTAGATTATTTTTTTTCAAAATGTAATATTCAGATATAGCATAATATGTCAAAACCTAAAAAAAAAATATATTAAATTCAAACAAAACATGTCTATTGAAAAATATAAGGCTTCTGTCCACTTCAGTCGTAATTTCAGTTTTCAATTATGAAAGTACGTCATAACTTAAATTTCTCATTTACTGACTATATTCTGTATTTCATTTATGTTTACGATTCCATTAGAATACCATACAAATATTATATTAGCTTTAGAAATATGTTTTATGAATTTCATGTGTGGATATGGTTTTCAAAAGAAGTTTACAATTAATATTAATTAAAGTTTTTAATATATTTAAAAAGTTTCCTAGATGTGAAAAGAGGTACTCACGTAGCATAAGATACCTGGTATCGCAACTGAGGTTTCTCTGAAGTCAATTTGATAGACAAAAACACCTGCATTTGAAAGTGTTACGTTTACAGCATCTAGTGAGAACTATTTACTGAGCAGTGAACTTGTTTCGAAGCAGTTTTCTAACATTTCGCTTAATTATTTTCATGAAATTCGACAAAATATACAAATTCTCTTTATTTTGTACACCTATATATATATATATAATGCAGATACACTTCCTCTAATTTCTTCCAGACAGTGATGAAATGCTTTGTTCATAATGTATGGAAATATGGTAATAAATTTAATGCACTTATTTTTAAATACTACCATATTTTTTAGACAAAGCTTGGGATTTGAACTATAATTTTTGCAATATATCACATATCGGCTAAATAAATTTCTATTTTTCTCGTAATGTTTGAATATATATTTTTAGACAAAAAGATTTATCATAAAGAATTAAAATTAATTGTAGCAAACTTTTATATAACAGTGTTGTTATATACACCTTTGTCCTAACAAATAAATTTTGTAACCATATTATAACTATTTGATACTCTATACAATTCAAATGAATATGCACATAACACAAAAGAAACTCTTATTTTAGGACATAACTTTATTTAAATTTGATTATGTTGATTATTTGAGGCAGGTATATTAATTGGGCTAAATCAAAAGAATCAAACAACAATAATGAGACATTTTAATCTTGGATACTCAACCATTTAAAAAATAGGTAGTCATTTCTTGGACATAAGGTCTCAATTTACAAGAATTGTTTGCTAGTCAAAGAAATATCAAATAAAATTTTGCCGACGATTTTTGGTAAATGAGTTTTTCAGAGAATTACTATATAGGGAAATCAGTGTAATGGAGTTGATGAATAAAGAGAGCAGCCAGATAGCATTTTCGAGCCACGTATCAAATTTCTACTCAGAGAGAAGGAGGTGTTAATCTTCAGAATGTTTATGCTGATGAATTAGTATTGGCTTCGTTGTTAAAGATTATTTTACCTTAACGCCCGGCGAAAAATTAAGAATTGACCAATTATTCCAAATGGAGCTTTTGAAAGGCGTATTCAATAGCGATCTCTAACAAGGTAATTTATCAATAAAGTCTTCACTAATTAGGGACATTGTGGCACTTTTTGGACCATTTTGCTTTCTCGATCCTCAAGAGGCTGGCTAAAATGTGTTTAATCGATTTCATTATGTTTGAAAGATGTTTTGCTAGTTCACTTCAATCTCGTGTTCACGTTTAGATAAACAGCTGGCATCTTCACGCTGTTTGTTATGGTTAAAATTTTCTACCC
>BMAW01013923.1:545831-583416 GCA_019974015.1 Nephila pilipes
TACTTATAATAAGTATTGATAATGTAATATTTAATTTATTTAAATTATAATTGGAGCCTTTATTTATTTCATAATTTTCAAAATTAAAATTGTTTTCTATTTTCTTAACTGGCTGTAGTAGTGAATACACAATTAAAAAGCTAGTCTTTAGAAATATTCTATTAGCTGACAGTCATTATAAATTAGGACATTAAAAAGGTAGGGATAATTTAAAATATTAGTAATATGCAGACTGACTTTTTGGGAATTCTTATTAAAGACGATTTCATTAATTATTTTTCAATACTTTTTACTGAGTTTACATAAAATCTTACATTCATTAATGAATTACCTCATTATCACTTTCTACCTTCCCGTCCCTTATCAAATAAAACTTTATTCACAGCACATGGCTGAAATAAAATTTTAAATAATATTAATGAAAACTGCCCGCATTAAAATATCAATAATTTACTTAAAAGTTTAAACTTAACTTGAAGGTTTTGGATATATAATACAATATGATTATCTAGTCATACATTTAAGCTTTTAATCCGAAAATAATGTACTTACAAATTAAGATGCTCAATATCTTAAGCATAAATGTTAGTTTATCTTAAGATATTGAGCATAAATGTTAGTTTACAAACATGAAACTGATTAGTAATTTATTTTAAATAATTTTGCATTAGTTGGAAGCTTTATCAATATAATGATATTACACAGATTGTGTGTATGTGTGAGTGTTTGTATGTGTTTTATAAAATATAAGAAATATTTTTTATTAAAATAACGTCACTAATTTGCACAGTAAAATTGTATCACTTATTAATGAAGCAAATTAGTAATGCTTTAAGGATAATAAACAGTTATAAAACATATGAAATATAATGTTATATTACAATTCGGTAAACTGACATCATTAATTCGGTAAATTCAGTCATTAATTAAATACCTTCCATTCATTTTTTTTATTTCTTAAAGGAATAAATCAAATATCTTTTTTAAAAAATTTTAGCTTTAAAGTATGACTTTGTAGGAACTACTCAACCCTTTTTGTTAAAATTATTTACATATAACTCGTCAGATCAATTAACAAATTTATAATACCAATTATAAAATTTCTCTTCCTTTTATTTCTCGTTTTTGGAGGAGGAAGCTCAAAATTAAAAATAATCAATGTCATGTTCGATTCACTACTTTTCACCAATCAACATTTTACTAAATAAAAATCCTCTTTTTTTTTAACACCACTGATAAAGTATAGCAAACGATATCAACAAAGTTTAATCGAATCAAATAATGTTGACTTTTTAAAATCTCGAAAACGGCATGTTTTAAGCATTTGAACTGCCTGCGGTAGCCTACTGGTCATGGTTTCGGATTCGTGGCCGGCGGTTTTCGTTGAGTCGCGGGTTTGATCCTTGGCCGCTAAAGACCCGCCGAGTAGCTGGGTGTGATGCAAGTTAAATCTGTCCTCTCGTTGCAGTGGTGTGGAAGTTAAGGGAAGGGTTTCCAGCTCAGGTGTCGTCCTCGTTACTTGACCGACGTTCAAAATTATGAGCTCCTTCGCCAATAGCCCTCGGGTTGCTTCTAGTGCGAAGTTAATAAAAACTAATCTAATCAAATCTAATCAACCATTTTATCTTCTGACATCTTCTTCAGAGGGTCAATTTCACTATTAAAATACTCTGTTCTAGTTCGAAACCCTAATAATTTTCCACAAAAGCTCTAAACAAGACAACGTTCCAATCATAAAATCGCTGTTAAAATTACTGCAGGACATATAAGTAATTGTAATGCAAGAATGAGGCTGTGAGCTTAGATGTCGCCAGAACTTATCGCTGGCGTGATTGTTTAATTAATGAGTCACAAGTTTATTCAGACATACAACTAAGATAGAATCCCTTAGTTCAAAAATCATTGATTAAAGAATTTCAGTTTAAGGTTAGTATCTACTAGCAAGTTAATGCTCAAAATGAAAGTCCTGGTCATGTCTCTCAATTTCAGTAATATTGGCTTGAAAGTTTTAACATCTAAATTTATTTCCGACAACAGTAATTGTTATTTATATATGGTGTCTTAATAATTAAAATTGTTTCCGTAGTTCTATTTGTAATAATAGTACGTGTATTATATATAGCGAGAAAGGTGGTACAGCAGTATAACCAATTCTCTAGTAAGGTCTTACTTCTTATCATGGAAAGTTCTCATAAATATAAAATGTTAATACTTCATAGCATATTACTTTTAATTTGAATCATAAATTAATTTATTGGTAGGCTTAGTAGTATATTTCAACGTACATATATCTTCTGAAAATAGTGAAACAATTGTTAAATATATTATTTAAGCTAAACAGAAGTTGGTGGAATATTCATCTATTTCATACAAGATATCCACAATATTATTTTATCTGGACTTCAAAAGAAGAACAAGAAAAAGGAATTACTTTATATGATGTAATTCAAATGTTTATTTGTTTTACTATTTTTTTTTCATGATAAAGTGTTATTGTTTCAATGTATGTCTTTTAACAGTACAAGTAACTTCCCTCGATTTCTCTTTAACAATGTTTTGGAAAAAAAAAGGTATGTTAGTTGAAAATGCGATATAAATGCAAATTTTCTTAAGATACTTATCAAATACATTTAATTATTCAAGTCTTTTACACACATATTTCTTCTTAAATTGGATAGAAAAGTTTCAGAAACATTTTATAATTTGAAAAAAAAAGTAAAGGAAAAAGCCACATATTATTGGTTTTTGATATTATTATACCCATTATATAATGTTTTTATGATTTCAGTTTATCTATTTGTATAAAATTAAGCTAAATTATTTTTTTTTACTTCTCCAAAAAATAAAACAAGATTTTATTAAAAATTTCTTTTTATTCTTAGGCATACTTATTTCTAGAAAATTATATTAATGGGATTTTTACTGGCAATACTAGTACATAATATTAACTCTTTAAACAAGGATTTAGGAGTTAATAGATTTTTGTTTTTAGTTATTATAAAATGTTCAAATGTTATCGTTCATATATAGTTTTCGAGAAATTTAGGACGTTATCGATTACAGGATACATATACAAATTTATAAAGAAGTTAAAATCGAACACGAAAAGATTTTTTTTATGTAAATATAAATGATTATAAAAACAAAAATATTAATAATATCATAAGAGAATATGACGTTCGTCTTTGTTGTTCTAAATTCATTTGTTAAAATGCACTGACGTTCTTTCAAAAAATATTGCTGTGTAGAAATATTACGTTCTAATTTTTAAATATTTCAAATAAAACTTGGCTGTTCCTATTGATTCACTGATAATCTCATAGCTCCAAGGGAAGTTCTGAGTTCTATGATGAAAAATTATATTGTTTGTCGAAGAGATATATGTCAACTGGAACTCTGTAGAGCTGATGAAATGACAAAAAAAAAAAAGTGTTATTTTTCTTTTATTTTGGATCCCTTATTAATGTTATCTTCAGCGTGAAAAACTGGAATACCAGCCTAGAAATGTTTTCTTCTTGCCAAATAAAAGAAAGAGTAATTTAATTGAAAAAGTTATCAATCATTGCTATGCTCAGTAGATCGAATTTTCGGAAGTCCATGCAAAAACTCTTTTGAAAAACTTATAAGAATGGAAAGATTATTTTCTGCGTAGAAATCTCGTGAGAGATTTGGTGTCCATTTTTATCATTTCTCTAAAAACTGTCACATTTATTATGAATTTTAAGATATTTGAACGAAATAGATGCATTATTCTGCAATAATTTAGAATTATTCTGATGAATTTTTTTCATTGTGTACACTCTAACATTATCAGATGAGCATTAAAAATAAGCGAAAAATTATAAGACACCTTTAAATTATATGAGACATTTAAATCATGTTTCTAATTTTTTTCCGTTTATGTATTGCCGAATATAAATGAATTCTCTCATAATGAATTTCTGTTCATTCGTATTCCAGTTATATGCATTATTTGTGTGCAAACGTATTGAAATTACACATTCTGATTGTTTTATTTATGTCTTCCAAGGTTAAATTCTCAATCATATTATAATTTATATTTCATAAAATATAGCAAACTTTTTCTCAAAAGAAACATTTCGGTATAAATAAAGGAAAAAGTTATATGAAATAACTCCTCTCCTAACCACTATAAATTTCTCTTAAACAAATAAAACCATAAATTGAAAACAAAAGAGTTTCAGTCGAAATTTTTCATTTGATATTACATTTTTTTTAAATCTTTTAAAGTACAAATATAAAAAATGTTGAAATAATAATTGCTTAAAGAACTTTTTTGGATAAAATAAATTAATATTTAATATTGTCAACGATATCTGATTGGTTCTATTAATGAAGAGACTTATTTTTTCCAACACTTTCATTATACATTTACTATTCTTTACTTTTTGTGTTATGAAAAACTAAATATGTATTAATTAACTGACTTAAACAAGCATGTTAACAGTAATATTTTCATAACAAAGGCATTTCCTTTAAAATAATGGAAGAGAGAGAAAAATTATTGTGTTTTATTCATAAAGCGAAAAATTGATAGATTTATCAGCAGAATTAAAGGTTTATGATATGGTAAAAATAATCAATTTTAAATTATATTTATTAAAAAAATTCAATTATTCAATTTTTAATTATATTTATTTAAAATTTATACTTTAATTTAAATTTTAAAAAATAAGGAAAACAGCAAAATATCATTGATGAAATATTTCGCAAAAAGTCCTTTTCAAAAATTTTCATCAAAACTAAATGTGTTAGAGATAAAACGTAGTTATAAAAATAATTTTTCCAATATTTACTTTATAAATAATTGCTGTTAGTGCGATATATTTAATTAAAATATGTTGATAAAAATTTGTAACTTTTAATAAATGATGAATAATTATAAGAATGTTAAGTAATTAATAAAGGGATAAATATTTCAAATCACATATAAGAATTTTTTAAATATGAAGTACTTCTCAACATTTTTTATCAGCAAAATTCTCTGCATATTTTTCATTTTGTAGAACTGATTAAAGCACTAAGAGCTAGATACAACAAAATATATCTCATATATATTCTTCTTTTCCATTCAAGAAAGTTTAGAAATATATAATAGACTCGCGTTTTAAAATTTTAACTGGTCTTTTACATCATGGATCTATGTTTGATTTATAGCTCAGTAAGTAAGAATCATATACCATACATCAGGAAAAAGAGTATAAACCTATGGAATTTTCATCACTTCATTTACCTTAATATCTTTATTTATAACATGATTTCTGAACTTAAATGAGGCTGCCATTTAGACTCCTAATTCCAAAAAACAAGTTTTACCTCAATAAATCCCGAGAAACGCAACCAAGTCTAACGCCTGATTCCATTCTAAGATACCAGTCCAATCGGATAATCATTGTTTACATTCCTGCTGTCTGTAGAAAATAGAATGTCGAGAGCATTTCCTTAGATATATCCAGGATATGTCACTGACGTCATTGCTTAACTAACGAAGCACAAATTTGATTGGACATCCATCGGGGAACGAATTCCTTTACTCATGAATCGCTGACTTAGGAATTCCGGTTTAGTGGTCAGTGTACATTTGCGAATTAAGATTCAAGTTGAAGGCACTAGTCTTGTCAATTTACCACTGGCGTGTACATCGCTCGGACACCTTCATATCTTAATTTGACATTTTAGACCTCAATAATTGTGAATTACAGGAGCTTGAAAATTTTAATTTATGTCTTTAGATCGTACCTTAAATTACTTGTATTGTAAATAATGATTGAGGAAAACAGTTAGTATTTTAATAAGAATTTCAGACATAATGTAAAGGTGTCAGATAACGCGCTACATAATTTTGTTTACTTAATGTTTAATAATCTATTTTGATTATTATGAACTAATCATTACGTTGTGTCAAAATTAAATAGTAAATTATTTTTCATGATTAGATCTAACCCACAATCTTTGTCTCTTAGCATATCTAATAGATTTGTAGGAAGGTTGTTATATTAACATTTATAATACATTTAATATTTTTAATCGATATTATATACATGAATTCAACAAACAGCTGTCTGCGCTCATACAATTGAACTTTTACATAACCTTTATAAAAAATACTTCTCAATATGTTAGAAATTAACAAGACTGCACTTTAAATTTTTAGAAATATTAAAAAATGTTAAAATTTTATTTAGAACGTTACAATCTAATTAATCGTTCATTGAACAAATATACAATATTTTATGAAACTGACATTTTTCAATATTATTTAAAAAAGCTTTAAATGTTATTTAAAATTTTTCGAATGTTTGAAATTCCTTAACATTATGCTTTTTTTTTTCAAAACGCTGCAGATCAGACTTGACAAGTCCTTTAGGTTCACTCTTAATCCCACAGCGAAGTTCTGAAACAGAATTCTAAAGTCTGTCACAGAGATATTTGTTGCCAACTCAAAGTCCCCTGAGCCGACGCGACGATAAAAGACACTTTCTTTTCTTTCTTTTCGAAAACTCAAAGATCTACTTTTTGTCTTTGACATCCTTCTTCTGGTGTCTCGAGGGCGAAAGATTGGAGTACTCGCCGTTCTCTCTAAGTTAAAGAAAAGGAGAGAGCAAATCCTTGAAAAGTGGTATTAATCGTGACTAAACGTGGTCGATCGAACCCATTCTCTTACCTCTTTTTGAAAAATGTGTGTTTGAAGAATAGAAAAGGCCATGTTTTGATCTGAAGCTTATAAGGGATTTTGTTACGGTTTTAACACATTTACAAAAACTTTAAGATGCTTTAACTTTTCCTGGTTCTTTTTTCACCAAAACAAAATTTTCTTCATGCAAAAAAGAGCATAAGCAATCCCCGGAAAATTGTTTTGATATTAGTATAAGCGTGACAAAAAAAATTCTTTTTATTCTTAAATTATTTACGGAAATGTGATTATATTTTTTGTTCAAATGTTTCATATGTTTTAAGTTTTACCATTTTACAAGAACTAAGAAATCATTAAGAACTAAAACCTCAAAATGTTTCAAATGTTGATATTTTAAATCAGAGATAACTTTGTTGATTCTGTATATATATTACATATTTACAAAAAATAGAATCGAAGAATATTGTATTATAGAATTGTAAACAACTATGTGTAACCCATACTGAAATATATTTATGATTGAGTTTTTCACAAAATGTGGATTTTTATGATTGTGTTACATTTTGTTCACATTCTACTCCATCTACAAGGCTGATATTTTCCACATAATAAAATGAAGGTATTTCCTATTCAGTGCGAATGTAAGTTTTTCTACTAAACACTCACAAAATTTAGGTATTGCATTATATATTTTCTTGATAATTAAGGAAAACTTTAAAAAATAATTAATATTTTTAATTCAAATTTTGTAATTTTAAATATGTTTAGTATTTAAATTATTATATTTCAAGTAATCTGCAAATTATGAAACTTGTAAAAGCACTTATCTTTTTTCTAGATGTACGTACAAGTTTATAACTTTAATTGCTGTCATTGATTATTTATTGCTCATACACATAATTATCTATGCATATAAAAGTGATTTTCTTTACATAAGATGATATATAGGTATACAGATGTATCAATGCTAATGATGAACTCAATGCTATGAACTCAAATGCACTCAATGTTAAAAAGGAAGGATTGTTTAAAATAAGTGTAATGTTTATAGAATGTTGAAGATGTTATATTTTAATCGGAGCTGTCAAAATGTTTTATTTTTGCAACAGGAGAAAAGTTTGATTAAATAAGGCAATTCAACATATATATTTTGACAATAAAGTTACATTTTTAAACATAAAGTTACATTTTTGTTATATTGTAGACGAAAATCCATAGATTAGTATACACATTTTCAAAAGTATTTAGTTCTAATGATTTATTTATAATTGTAATTTGATAATTTTTTGAAGCATCACTGTGTATTTTCCTCGTATGGAAATTCATGACTTTCAACGGTTTATGTGTACAATGATCAAGCACGGGGACCGTCAAAATTGACAATCGTTGCCTCATGATCGAAGGAGGGGGCATGGAGTATCATCTCTGGTATTACTTACCATAAATCTCAATTTTCAGGTGTATTAACTCAGTATTATTTAACCTTTAACTTTTAATCTTTCTGTTCAAATAAATATAATTGCACCAAATATTATTCTTTTGTTAAGTAATATTGTGTTATATTTATGATCATGTACTCTCTCCTACAGTTCTATTGATCACATAAATTTTATTTAATTTAGCAAGGGAAGTTTTTGATAAATTAATAAATAACCCTAACAGGAAGGGTTACGTAACATTTGCCACCATAACCTAGATACTGATTTTTTTAATTCCCGTTCTGCATTGTGTGATGAGTGTGTAAGTTATACGTCTAGAAGAAATGTGCCAAAGTATGAATGTGTGTGTGTTTGTCACGTTTGTGACTGAAGAAAGTGTTTAATTTCTGTTTCTATCTTGGCGAAATTTTTTTAAATAAGTTCTTGAGAGTAGGAAAACGTCTTCAGGAAGGCAGAATAAGCACTCCTTTTTCCTGTGTGAACCGACTTTACAAGAATAATGTGTACATTGACCTTATATGGGTTACTATAAGTAAAATCAAACCGCTTCCTGGACCTCTCCGAAATTGATAGTCGTTAGTCCATGATCATACTATATTAATTACATATTAGAAAATATTTAACTCTGCCCTATTTAGTTAAAACAGATGAATCTCAATTTATAAAAATTATTTTATAAAGATTTATTTTTAGGTGAAACAAAAAAGGATAAATAAACAACATAAATAAAAAACATAAATAGTTTTACTATTTGTAATAATGCACATATTTCTTAAATATGGGTATTATATTTTCATTTGTATCCAAAAGATACTTCATAGTATCATAAGTATTAAAATTCTTTTTCATATATGTTTCTATTTTTTAGGGAATTTACTTTAAAATCAAGCCATTTTAAATAATACATTTGGAAACATATATGATTGCTTATTTAAAAGTTTTTGAATTCCATGTAACAAATGAAAATATATATAAAGTAGGAACCTTAATTCCGAAATAACGTAGTATGTAATAGTATAGGATTGTATCTAACATGTTCCTTTCTAGTACATAAATGGCCCTAAAATTAAAATTAATTATTTGAAGTTAATTTAATGCTTAAAAATTAGCAATCCAAGAATATTTTTACAACTATCTCTACGTAGGAAACTTATGCCTAATTATCTTTAGGGGATCATTCAGGAAGAATATTTATATTTTGATCAGTTCTTAAAACTGAGTAAAAAACTGTCATATTCGTTTTCTTTATACTAAAAAAATACTTACTTAAAACGAGAGGAATAACTTTACTTTTTAAATTACAGTATTGTTTTAGGAAATTATACACATAGTTAGGGAGAATTTTAAATTAAAATGAACTTTTAGATATGCTTTAAAAAATTAACGTTAGCTTTTCAATAATATAAAATAGTTTTCTTTCGATATCAACAAGATTCCTTTTCTTCTTCACCTATAATAGATATTTTTTCTTATGGTCTACCTTGACACAGATTCTTAAAAAATTATTTTCTGATAGTAGTTTTATGACCTTTGCCAACACTCAACAATATTTTAATTTTTACTGAAATCCTATATTTGTTTAACTACAAGTAAACATATACAGATATTTATGTAAAATTGATCCTGAAATTTTTTTTATATACTTGCTTGATTAACATATGAGAAATATCCTATAAAAGTTTAGTTTTATTAATAAATTTATTTAAAAAGACGTTGTAATATTTCCAAATTCTTACAAACAAAAACCTATCTAAACTTCATATTTTAGATAGTATCTTATACATTGACTGACATTTAAGTAATTTAGGAGGGGGGGGAATAGCGAGATACAACTAGTTCCAAAATAATTCATGTTACATAAAATAGATATCTTTGCACATAATGTTACAAACTTGATATAATGTTTTTCTGAAAAGTTACTCATATAAGGAAGGAAATACATTTACAGAGATCTCATAAGTCAGCCAAGGAAAGCTTAAGCAATGACCTCTCAAACTCTGAGACTATTTTGACAGCAAGTATAGTGACTTCACAAGAGACTTAGCGACTATATTGACAGAACAATGTTTTTAGAAAATTCTGGAATGTAGTAAAAATCTAGATTGGGAAAAGTAACGATTTTTCCTTAATTTTCTCTGTGATGTTACATCTAGCCGGTGCATGCACGTCCTGCTGCTCTGAATATTTATGAATAAAGTCTCATTTAACATTGTCTTCCTAGTAGGACTGATTTCACTTGTTACACCCCCATGATTTTCAGAATTTTAATAGCAATTTATAAAAGTGTTTTAAACTACTACTTTTAAGCAACAGATGGTATTACTAAGAATTGTAGATATTACCAATGTGTGCTCCCTTCTGTTAATGGACTCTAAACAAAATATGACGTTGGTACATAGGTAAAAAGGGATTGGTGTGTGTCTAGTTGTCGTCAAAATATGAATATTTCTACTGTCTATGAGTGCTAGATTTATTATTCCATGGAAGATACCAAGAAGCAATCAAAACAACGGTTTCTAAAGAAATTGTAGATGGTCTCATGGGCCAGAAAGGTTATGGTGAGGAATTTTTGAAGTTCGATGGAGTTATAGTGTTGTACTGATTAGAAAAAATAAAACCATCACCAGATCAATATTCCAGTCGATTGCGCCATAAATTCTAGATATACAGAATATTTGAATTTTTTTCCTTAGCCCGTATCTGTTTTACTACCCTGGTCTTGATAGTCAACTCACATTCCATGGACACTAGTTCTTGACATCACAAGGCAATAAATACAAATAAGTAAAGTCTTTTTTTCATAATGTTTTGATCAAATCTTAATACAACATTTATATCATGTTCCGAGGTATTTAATGGACCTGACAATGTTCTGCCAATTTTGTAAAATAATTTCTTTTAAGTGAATAAATCCTCTAAGCACTACCAAGACAAAAGCCTTATTTTTTATTTAGAGGCAGTGAAGTGACAGGATGATCGTTGCTCACGTTCCAGCAGAATACGGGACATCGGGGGCGTTTACTTAGATGTTTCTGGGACATGTCACTTATGTCATTGCTTAACTAATGAAGCGCAAATTTGATTGGACAGGCATCGCGAAATGAATTCCTTATCTTGTGAATCAGTGACTGAGGTATTCCTGCTTAACGATTAGTATCGAATTGCGAATGAAGTCTTTAGGTGGAGGCACTGTCACAACAGTTCCCTCTTGGTTCATCTCTGTGACATCTTAATTTGCACTTTTAATTTGATTAAGGTGAATTAAGGTGATCTGAAAGTTTTAATCTGGGTCGGTAATTTATTTCTTATTTTGTTTGTTTGATAGATATAGAGATCATGAAAATGAGACTGCAGGTAAAAATTTTAAAATAAATTTGTATTTGTCCAGCAATCCATTAATTCAGTACAATTGACAGTTTCAATTCTTAAATGTTCAGATTGTAAACTAGAATTCAGTGAGTATTATTTAAATGTGATTTCATAATTTTCTTAACTTTTATTACCAAATCATACATTTTAACATTTACGGTTTTGAGGATATATTAGAATGAGTTTTAAATTTATTATTCACCACTACATTTTATTGTGCAATATATATACCACACCACTATAAATTATATAAATAATCAAAAAAGAATTTCTTTTTCAAATTTTCGGAGACACATTTGTTAAGATGTTATACAATTTTAAATATTTATAACTATTTTATGTATTTTGGAAAATTTATTTCAAGAATATATAAATACCTACAGAAATTTAAATAAATTGCTTAAGATTTTATTTATCTACAATACAGAGACAATATTTGCAAATTTTATTTTATGAAAAAAGAAAAATGCATTAATTTGATAATTTATAAAATAAATTAAAAGTAATTTCAGTATTAAATATCAGTGCCTAAGTCCTTGTTGAAAAAATCAAATATTTATCCCGAAATTTCCTTTTGGGACTTATTAGAAAAATTAAATGAAATTTAAAGATGATTTAATTTCTTTCAACTCATAGCGTACCAAACAATGTATACAAATTGCTTCTATCTTAAAGTAAATTTATGAGTTGATTAAGATTTATACTATTGATTTATGGACTGTTTTTTATTTAAAAGCAACACGAGGGATATTGACGTAAAAACTTAAGCCTCTCGAGCTTGAATTTCAAGCCTATAATAAATGACAAAGGTGGCATCGTAGTAATAATTGGGTACCTAAATTTTCCCATCATTCCATTGTGAGGATATTCAATGTTTGGCAGCTCCAGTAGATAACGTGTAGTATTAGTGTACATTAATACCCACAATATTACTATTTTAATATTTAGTATGTAAACGGAAATAGATGAAATAAGTATGGAATATCCTATTTAGTAAAGATAATACGATACGATAATAAATGTTTTCTAGTTGTAGATAATTCTATCATTTACAGTTAATAACTGTTTATTTTTAATACCATTTCAAACGATTAAAAAATGTATTGATTTTATAATTGTCAGAAATAAAACGTCTTTTGAGGTTAAATTCATGTTTTGCTCATACTGCTTAAGCAGAAAGTAACAACCCTCTCAGTATTCTTATAATTACTTCAAAAAGGAAGACATTTTATATACTCCATCTGAAAATAATTGATACAAATAAATATGTGCTTATTATAGAATAATAATTAATAATCACTTTAATTTTTCTCTAACAGATATAATATTAAAATATTATTTAATATTATATAAAAATATTACTTTTATTTCTTAAATCATATCTTGGGGTTTTATTAAATTTGGGAAAAGCTTGACAATTTCTGATGGCTTACTTAAAAAGTAGAATCCTAAAGCAAAAATACAAGGTATACAGAGATATTCGCTACCAACCGAAATGCTGTAGAGTCGAAGAGCAAAAAATTTCTCACTCTTCGCAATTTGTCATATTATTTTTTGGCAATTCAAATTTCTCCTTTTTTGTATCGCACATTTTTATACTGGAATCTAGAATACAGACCAAGTTTTCCCATGAGATAAAATAAAATAATGCCAGAGAGAGAAAAAGAGTAAGACTGAAAATAATATTAATCACAGCTAAGAACGTTCGATCGATCCCTTTCTTTCAGTTTCTATATGAAAGATCGGTGTTAAAGGAGATCAGAAGTCCATTTCTGTTAAATGTTATTAGAAATTTTACAGCCATATTAAGAAATTTTATTGCCATCTTAAAAAAAAAGAAATATTAATGAGTGTTAGAATATTTCAAGAATATAAAAGGTTTGTTAAATATAATACTTTATAAAACATAGGATTTAAATGAGTGACTTCCAAGGATGATATAAGATATATAGAGGACTGTTTCCTTCCTTTCCTGTGAAAAGTGTAACAATTGAGATGGTTCATTAACGTCCCTTTGAGAATCAACTTCTTTACTATTTGCTACGGACCTTCTAACTTTGAACGTCAGTCAAGCGACGAGATCGACATCTGAGATGGCACCTCCCTTTCCAAACATCCATACCACACAATAGGAAGAATTTAGGTGGATTACCAGATTTCTTGTGCATTATGCAAGCAATATATAATTTTTTTCTGGGAATCCACTTGCGTGTGTTCTGTCTTTTTAGAATGGACAATCCACATTTGTATGCGTTGTATCATTCATATTATGATTAGTAAACACATCATTTAATGTTTTGCTGAAATGCCATACATAATATATATAATACGCACCATTCATTTTTTTTTCTCCGTTTAATATTTCGAAAATCATCAAAGGGCTTACATTATGAGTTTTAAACATTAAAACTAATAAGAAACATCACAAACGGTGGAGAAAATACTAACTCCTTAATAATCTCACAATTTTGACACAAATTGTCAAAAATCATGGAATTTTTTATTTGTTTCTTTTCAATGTTTATAGAATTCTAAATCAATTAATATTAAGAAACACCATATATATATATATATATTTATATGTAGAATGTGTAACGTTTTCTCAAATATATAAATTAGTTCATTCACTTATCTTATTTTACCTTACATTTGGCTTTCCTCGAATATCTACACTTGGCAGAAAAGTCTTAATATATGTATAATACATACTTTAAATGACATTAATATAAAAGTATTAATATCATTTAAAGAATGTATGTAAATGATTTTAAATTATGTAAATATTAGATAATGTATGTTATTATCTGCAATTGGGGAACTTTTATTCAATATTAATCACAGCTTTATTACATTTTAGGAAAAATATTACAATTTTTCATAGTTTGATGAAGTTTGAAACATTTAATGCATATAGTCTTACTTTGCAATCTTTACATTATCTAATTTCTCCCTTAATTCTTTTTTTTATTTCAGTTGCATTCTTCTTATTTGAACCTCTCGGTATTCTCTAGAACAGTTTTGTTTCCCTTTGTAAATGTTAAAAGTTACAAACATGAGTAGCCTCTCAACAATTCAATTCACCAAAATTTAGCTCGACAAAACGATAAGCACGGAAATTTGGTCCTTTCAAAACATGATCTAAAGGCAAAAAATATTTTAAATAAATTTACAAATTATTGTTACATTATCAAATTAAAAGCATTTAGTTGTCATCAATCAAATATTGGTGTAAATAGAAAGATATCACTGTGATAAGAATTGGAATTTCCATGGTTTTTAATTGTAAAATTGTGCGACAAAATTAGTCGTAATCGGCCACCCATTTGAGATACAGTCTCAACAATTGAAGGGCTAAGCGAAATTTAGCAAAACAAATTACCTTTAATCGAGGAGGCACTGAACGAAATCTTACTCTATGTATTTAATTATGCTTATAAACATTCTATTACCTTGTGATACGTGGTTCCAATGATCATAAAACCAAGTAATTTCAGTTTTAAGTGGTCTCTCTTGGACACTTTGATTTTACTCAAGAGAGACTTGTTGAGGGTCATTGCATGTTTCCTTTTCTGAAGGAAAGGACGCTTTTTTTTTCTTTGTGGCTACCCCCTCCCCTTCCTTCTTGTGGCCACATTTAAATAAGGCCTTAAATAAGGCTTTATTTAAGTAAGAAGTTCACCATTTTGGTACATTCTTATTCATGCACAAGGCTCACACTCACATTCACAGATATGTCTCATTCGCAAGACACACATAATTTTTTCACATTCTAATTTATGTACTCGAATTAAACTACAAAGTTTAGAGCACAAGCCATCATCCACTAGTTATGTACAATTAGTTAAATATAAACTTAATACATGTTGTTTTAAAGGATAATCTTTTCATTTGAATCGTTGTTCAATTTTCTAATTCTCTAATATCACCTATGATCGGAACCTCATCTCTCCAATATGCGATAAATTTATCCTAATGTCTTATTAACTAGATCAAGTTTAAATAAATAAGTTAATTCAGAAAAGTTATGTCCATCTCACTTGTAACACACTAGGTGCTCTTTCTTCACTTAAACGTATCATCCTAAGTGAATTGTTCCATTCTTATGAAGGAATAAGGTCATACAAAGGATGAGTTCATTTGCGGCTTACTCGAATCTTAGAAGAATATAAACACAATATACTTATTATTATTTTGGAGAATTTGGTCCCTATGACGTCCGAATTTAAAATTTGATATTTTGATGCATATTTTAGGAGGGGTGTGCTTAGTGACATAGAATTTTTGTTGACTATTTATTGCCAAGATGGTAAACATTCCTACATTTACTTAATTTCTGGAAATCCTAAAACTCCCTAAATTTTAAAAAGTAATACAAATCTCAGTCATTTACTTTTTCAGTTATCATTTCTTAAATTATTATTTTTCTTATTTTATTCAGAATAGATAAAATTTTGACCCATCACTCAGCAACAGGAATTTTGAAATTTGATCATTGTGAAAAATTTGGTTTTGGTCAAATGAAGAAGAAAAACTGCATTAAAATGTAATAAAAATTTGAATTAATTCTATTTGAAAGCAGTACCGCGCGATTTGTTTCCTTAACTTAGTCGTCAACCGTTTATCTACCTATGTTGGCATACACCCTTCCAGAATAAGGTCTTAAAAACTTGATTGGCAGTCAAGCGTCTGTAAAGTGTTGAAAAATGATCGTTTTCAAAATTCCATTTGTTGTAAGAGTAAGAAGTGAATCAACATAAAAAAAGTTTTAGGAATTCAAATGATATCGGTTTCTAAGTAGTAAGTTGAGTACTGCGAGTTTTGTTCCCTAAACGTGATCGGCAACCGTTTTCCTGCCGATGTATTCATGTGTCTCTCAAGAACAAGATCAGTAAATGTTTTCCGCACGTTATTTAGTGGATTATTTTTAGCACGTTATTTTTTCTCTCTTTGAAACATTTTTACATGTTTTCATCACAACTGTCAAGCTTGCAAATTGTCATTCCAACTAACCTCAAACTTGTTTACAGTTGAAACAACAAAGAGTATGAAAAATTCAGAGTTTGACCCCACTTTGCACGCGTCTAACTTCTTCGCGATGGAACATTTTTTTTCTCTCTCTCTCTTTTCTCTATCAAAACTTGACCTCTTATTAAACCCTTGCATTTATTGCTTATTATATTATAACATCAGTCTTATTCACTACATTTAAATATCGCTATTTCAAATTGCATAAGACGCGGTTCGTTTATCAAAAAATTCTGAAATTAAATAATGTCATGAGAAAGATCATAGGGGTTAAGTGAAGGAAAATACGGAAGATTCCCTTTATAATCTTACGATGAACTCTTTCTGAAATAAGATGAAATGCGATATAATGAATTGTATTGCTTGAAACGTGAATATGGAAGGTTTTTTGAAGATAGCTAGAACATAGCATTATCTCGCGAGAGATTATATCACAACTGACAATTTGTCAAGTATATTTATTAAGCATGCCTTGTTCAGGATCCTTCTGAATTTTAAAGTGACTTTTGTAATTAAGGGAGAGAACAGTTCATAGCTTTAGTAATTAATTTTGTAACCTATCAATAAACCGCTGTTGTAAGTCCATTAATGGTAGAAAATTTAATCTCATTCCCTGTGGGGAAAGTAGCTTGCTTGTAGTAAATATTAATCAAGCTGCAGCAGTGTAACTCATGTCAATATTTCCTATGTTATGTATTTGTATTAAAAGTTTGATTGATTTGTTACTTCATAATTAAATTCTTCGGCGAACAATTGTGTTAACTGCTATACAGAAATAGATTGCGTTCATAATGACCTAGGTTCCACAGTTACGAGCATGTGGATCTTTAGACATTATTTCTTTAAAAATATCACATAAATATTACAATACGGGTTTCGTCAAATATCGTGAAATTAACAGGAGCTTTTACAAGTTGTATAAAATTGTATATCAAAGTTCTCAAACAATGCGACATTTAAGATACATAGGCATCAATTCAGGTGTTGAAAGAATCATTTGACGATGGTGTAAAGTATATGCACCAACAATCCCCATTTGCTAGTATGATTTTATTTAAGAAATTGTATTTATATTCTGTATAGCTTAAAATTTGTCTAATTTTCAGTTACTGCTAACAAGTCAAGGCATGAGACATAGAAGATTTAGAAATCGATTGTGATGTCATCCTCATAATTTATATGTGATTAAAGTTAATGGGATCATTTATCAAATGGGCAATAATTTTATTCAACATGCTAAAGAATACATTTAGCTAATATTGGGTTTCTTAACAATTATTAATAAGCAACCAGAATGAAAAGAGGCTGAAAGATCCACGATAGAAAAACAGTTAAACTAAAATGCATAAAAAATTAATTATTTTATGATCTTTTAGTTATAACGAGTAAACATAAGTTTAAGTTTTATAAATAATTTATATATTAATTACTGCTTTTTAATTATTATAAACAGATTTTTGTACAAAATATCAAACATCGTCTAAAGAAAATACATTGATTTACAATCAGAAATATTTTTCAAAATCTCATATACTTAAAAATGTCACTACAATGAAATCTCAATATATTATCAGAAATTTCCACATTATTTTTTCATTTAATACATTTAAAATTTAAATTTCTTGATGTTATTTATTAAAATAATGATTCTCTTCCTCACAGAAACAAACGTCAGAAATGTATATGGAAACTCATTTCTAAAATTTAACTAGAATTCACCTAGGGTCTCCTCAGACACTTACCAAAAACCGAAAGGACAGAATTTACGACCCCGAGGATCCTAAGTGATCAATTCTTCTCCCTAGGGAAGAAGTGGGGGGGGGGACTGTCTGTGGTAAATATGGTGAATTTCTTTATTTTCTGTCTTTCAATCTCTCCCTCTTCTTCCTTTCTTACCTTCAGAATTTGTTTAGAACAGGGTTACTTTCATTTGGGAAGGGTTATATATTAAAATTTTGAGACTACAGTTGAGATACTTTCATAGTCATTTATACTCATAGAGCCACTACAACAAAACATTAGCTCATTTCTTATTTTGGAAGGGAACATTTTTCATTTAATAATTATAATCACACTGTACCATATTAAAAATCTTCTTCCTTTATGTAACTACAAATCCGTCTTAAAATCTTATTAAATAGTCATTAAGTTAACAAATTTCAACTGAAGAGAATTCAGTAAAATTCTACATAGTTTATCATCAGGCAAAACAGAATACGCAATTTCAATCTCTCTCTCGAATCCTTCTTAACTGAGTCAATCCTAGTTTATATTCTAACAATAAAGTACTAGCTTACCAAGTCACTCGCACTCATTCCCTAGCTCCTTGTTTATTAAAGGTTTAACTTATATTACTCTTACTAAGAGTCGCTTCTAGTAAACTTAAGTTCAAAATTTAATTAAGATGATATAATCTAATTTACAAATATCTATCAGCTTGACGATACTCACCATCTCTCTTCCCTTTCCGTTCATTCCAATTTAGTTCATATATCCCTATCCCTAATTGAATTATTTACACCTCTTATATTCATCTAATTTATGTAATCGCGTTACATTTTGGTTCTAAAGGAGCTGTAATGTTTCACAATTTAAGTTACCAAAAAGCCTACGAGGTGATAGAAGAGAAAATTGCGAACAGCCTAACGGCACAAATTTAAAAAAATTACATTTATATTTATTTATAAACGTATTATAGAACTGCTAATAATATGCACTAATGCGATGGATGTAATAGTTTTTTTATATTGACTTTTCATCATAGAAGATCATTAACTAACTCAGTAAAATTAATTTTATCATTGGGACATTTGTTTCTATCTAAAAAATAGATTCCGTTTTCTGAAGTTTGGGAAAAGTTATTTTAATGATGAGTTATCGGAAAATTTTATCATCATTATTTTTAGATGGTATTCTGTAACGGTATAAAACGTGAATCATTAATAGTTCAGCTTGTGACATTGGGCTATTCGCGGTTTCTCTTCACTAACCTTAGGGACTTTTCAATTGAGATTGATTGATTTCGCTAAACAACCTTTGCCCAACCAAAAATGAAACGTGATGAAGAATGTAATATGCAAAGCAGTTAGGAATGAAGTGAAGCAGTTAAATTAAGCAGTATATAAATTCCATCTGAAGGAGTAGAGAAGAGAGGAGAAGGAGGATCAGAGAGGCGTTGCAACGAGAGGAGGTAGAATCTAAATGTTATAGTATTGGAAAACTGACTTAAGGATTAGAGTTGAGGTCTGAGTGTAAAACACTCGGATTGAGAATTGTTCTAGTGTTTTCAGCAGTTGTTCCAGATTCACTCTAGCAGTTGGTAAGAAGCTGTTAAATTATTATTGGTGGGTTGAATTAAAGTATTAGTAAACTTGACCTGGAGAGCTATATCATTATTGTATTAGAGGATATATATTAATAAATGTTGAAAGTGGTTTTGGTGGTTCTGTAATTATTGGTGTCGTATTGTTTAGTATTAGATATTAGTGATGGCACAAGATAACATCCGAGGTAATCGGATGTCATAAGCTTACATTTCACAAAAACGCATTGTATCTATTCGTTTCCATAAATATATAAAATTTTAAATTTAAAAATATACAACTTGAAAGAAAAATTTAATTTATCGTAACTTTTATGACATATTTACCGTATTTTTAAACCAAAATTTATTAAAAGAATTGTCGGTAAGTATATTTTATTATGTCTGGTAAGCTTACTACTGAATATCTGAAGAAATAAAAGATAGAGCTGAGATAATTCCGAAAAAAAAAAGAATTTAACACGAGAAAATATTCAAATAATAATGTTTATTATGTTTATCACTTAAGATATTTATATTATTCTAAAAATAAATTTCGGAGAATATTATTTACTACAAAAATAATAAGAAATTAAAATAACCTTCGGACCATTTGTCGTCCTCCATTTTTAATTTTTTTCTATCTAAATGTGTGTATTATAGTCCAAAAATTGCACTAAATTAATTCACAGATTTTATCGTATGTTGTTTCAAGAGTACGTTCTATACATAAAAAGCTGTTCAAGCATTTATATTCGCTTTTGTGTCCGAAACTGTTTTTATTATATTAGCAAATATAGTTTAATTGTTTTGTATTTATATTTTCAAATCATTTGTATTCTAGAAACAGAAATAATTTTTCCTTTCGTTTAAAATTTCCAAACATATGGAGGTTATTTGTTCGGGGTGATAATACCCATAATGAATAATATTATTTGTATTCCATTCTTTTTTAGCAGCCATTAAACTCTTGAAATGTCATCCTAGAAATGAACCAAGATTTTTCTTGTCGCATACGCGAAACACTTCCAATGAAGAGATTAAATATTTTCTCAACTTGTTAAGTATATTAGTATTATTTGACATCAACATTCTATGCATCTAAATACATATCACTTCTTATAGGTTCAAACGAAGTAGTTAGTGTGTTCAAAATGCGTTAATGATCTTTTGGTGTTAACATTTAATGCCGTGAAACAAGATCAACTCTACAAAGAATGTAATAATCCTTCATATATCAGTTTCGCCAGTTTAAGCAGTTATTTATTGATTCTAACAATGTGAAGGCTATATTGTCATATAAATACTTTCCCAATCGATTTGTTTTTCAATAAAAAGTTAATATATATATATAGATTTTTTTCCCTGACAGTTTCAGAGAACTGTAGTCTTAGATCTTAATACAAATATATTGTTTGTTGTGCTATCAGAAATTAATCAATGATTTTTGTTACAAGAAATTACGAGTATATTATTTATGATAAACGTAAAGATTTACAATTATTTAAGTTGATATTAAGAAAATATCATTTTTCTGGAAAAAAAAATGTTAAGGAATTTTTGTAAGCTAATTGGTAACATAGCAAATTAACTAAATTAACAGAATAAACTGAAAAACCAAATCCTATTTCAATAATTAAATACTTCTTTTCTTGAGAGAATTAAATTCCAAATTGACACACGGTAATAAGTAGCCAAGGTTAGAAAGCGTGGTCAGGAACCTCATGCTCGATTGTATTCCAGACTGGTTATGTGTTTGAGAAATATTTCCATTAAAAAACTTTTGAAATAATCGAGGTTGCTGCACATTAAATGGAAGTGTACCTCAAAGCTCTTATTTATCGTAATTGTGTCATGTGCAATGGAAAAGTAATAATGCTGGGTCCCTTCCTATGTGTCCTTCATCCTTGTCCTATGATTCAGATTTGTTTAGCTTTTAGTGAAATGTTAATTGAAATAAAATAATAATAAATAAACTGAATTTCTATTCAAGAATTAAACTAGGTGCACAATATACCAATCTTTCTCTGTTTGTATTGAGTCAGAAACAGATTTTATCTCTTTCATTTTTTTTCCCATAAGAAAGAATATTCGCCAATTCCTTAGTTTTATATTATTGAAAGGAAAGTAATCATGCATGCAAAAAGAACACTTTTTATTTAGTTCAACCGTGGTAATGAACCCTCAAAAACATAAGAAAAGAAAATAATAAATACTTTATTGTTATTTTCCTTTTCTTTTATTGTTATAATTCTTAAGAAACATCGATTTTACATATGTGTTGTTTGTTCCAAGATCAAACAATAATAAAAAGTATTTGAATTCTATTCAAGCGTGAATTATTGCATCTTACAAATCATTCGACAGAAACTGTCGATTTTTCTGATGTATTATTTACTGAACAATTTAACGCTTGAAATCATGTGGTAAAATTCCCTATATTTGCATCAAAGAGCTAAAGATATTAGGTTGCAATGAATAAATAAATGAATGAAATGCATTACGCACTTACATTGAAGGATATTTTTAAAAAGCTATTTACTTTAAAAAATTAAGTTTTTAAAACTCACGGTGTTAAAAATACTAAAATGGTATTCTTTAACTTTTTAAGGTAGTTTTAATGAGAAAACTTTAGATTTTCTTATAGAGAGCAAATAACATTTGAAGAATGATAGTGCATTACTGTAGAAATAAATTTATTTAACAACAGTTAATATTGATTTTTGTTAGATACATAAAATATCAAATTTGAAAGAAAAAAAATTAGTTATCATCTAATAATATTTTTAATTATCTCAAATAATTTCAACATTTTTATAACATTAACTAATTTTCACGTTCATTTCCCATTAGATAACCTCCGGGTTTGCTTTATTACTTTGTTTGACTTGAGAAACTCGCCTTTTGATGAAAGAACCGTAATAATCTTATTATATAAGAAGTACTGATCATATAAGCTAATCTTACTGTATAAGTATGGAGGCGATATCGTGGAATATAGTTAAAAGGACTGTGAAGGTACAAAGGAAATTATAGGAACACTATAGAGGCTATAACACTGTAAAAAAGTATATAGAGCGCGTATTCTTGAATTGGATCTCGTAGTTAGAAATCTATTTGAAACGGATCTACATATTAGAGTGAGTGAATGTAAAGTTTATTGGCGCAAGAGCTAGGAATGGCCATGCTACGCCAAACAAGATTAAACTGTGGTCTAGACGTGAAGTTGAAAAAAAAAGGTAAAAATAGTTGACAAGAAAGAGGGTCGAAAATAGAGAAGGATCGCTAGGGTATTCCGGGAGTGCGTCATCCGTGTTTACCAAAGACAGTAAACCCCATCGGAAAGAAAAAGATCACTAAGGGGCCTCGGGGTCATGATGCCAGTACTTACCTGAAGAAGGCAAGTCCCTGAGGTCCCCTGATATAATCCCCAGAGCAGGGTGCCCGGCTATACCCCCAGACGCTGGGTACCATTTTAGTCGCCTTTTACGACATGCATGAGCTACAGTGAGACTATTCTGTCATCCCCGGTCACCACACGGGTGATCTACATATTAGAAGGTTATTGTGGAAAAGTAGATATCTCTATTATAACGTTTAGCTAGATCGAGTTAAATGAATCTTTCTTCATATATTTGATTTATTTAGATATTGGTTTATTTAAATATTGAATAAAGTGATTAAACATTTTGACTGATCAATATTGAACAATTATGTCTTTTGCAAAGAAGATAATTTAAAGCAACTCAAAATATACAAATATGTGATAAACTTAAATACTTCATCCGAATAAGGATGTAAACTAATTATTTAAATCCTATGTGTAAATGATTATCATTATGAAGAGCATGTAAAAAAATATATATTTTAAATACTGCATTTCTTACTATTCTATTTTTGCTGAGATTATTATTTATTATTTGCTATATATTGGCATCGAAAGTTTTCTCCAATAACATAGTTTAAAACTCTTCATAAAGTTGTTAATGAGCTGAAACAGAGAATTTCTTTATTTTATATATAACTAATTTGAAAAAAAGTATTTTATGGGTAGATAAGGATTATTTTCTTCTAAAGCAGTTTTTAAGAAAATGAAACTAAATGTCAATGCCTTATCACGCAATTTATGTACATTTTAAATTAAATAATTTTAAGATAGACAGAAGCTTATATTTTTAGTATTTCGAGCTTAGCAGTAACTGACCGATATTTTAATTAAAATTATCAAGAGAATGGGTGTCTAATTTTATAGACACACACACACACACAGATATATATATATATATATATATATATATATATATATATATATATATACTAGCTTATACCCGCCCGCTTCTCTGGGCAGACGATAATATTATATTTTGGAACATATACATAAAATATCTAGAAAATTGGAGCATTGAAACGACCTTTGTGTTCTCCAGATGGTTTTTTATCGGCATTAATTATAACCTTGAACTCCTTTTGGTCTTTAGGAACTGAATCAACAGCAGCTTTGAAATCGTGAATATACCTGTTATGTTCATGTTATGCCTTTTGTAATTGGCTAATTCTGGCTTAACACTTGGGAAAATACCACAATGAATATTTTTTTCACGTTCATCATCACAGAGAAAGTAAAGCTAAAGAACAGAAGGTTGTTGAGGAGGCTCAGCCAATAGGCTACCTATCCTGTGGTATACCAGCATAAAATTTCCTTCCTTCAATTCTTTTGCTCCGAATGACGTCATCTGAAAACATCCATTATACTTACGAATTGTATAAAGAAAATGTTCTGAAAGCTGATCCTTATGGCTAAGAAGACTATTCAAAGGTTCAGGGTAGGATCTAATAACAGGAAGCTGGACTTGCCCACCACAGCAGCACATTCCTGGAGGTTTTTCTATCCATTTTCAAGCACGGCACCTCGAACAGGACAAACGTTTTCCGATACTGACAATTTTTTTTCATTTGAATAGTCAATATATATTCCATATTTAAAACCAGACAACTTTTTGGAAGTCCTTGGCGCTAATTTAACTTTTGATCTTTTTTCATTGTATTTAATTACAGCTGCCTGATTCACATGGGGGTTATTAGAAATATATTTTCTTACAGCTGCTCTATGTATTTCAGGATGACTTTTAGTATATTTTGAAGCAGCTTCTCTATGTTCTTCAGGATGACTTTGAGTATATTTTGTAGCAGCTTGTCTAACTTGTTTATATCTAATTAAATTCTTGAATATTTTCTTCTTTTTTTACCTTTGTTTAGTTGAAGAGATATTACATCATTAATAATTGATTCACTTGATTTTGAAAAATCAATGTTAGATATTGATTGAGTCTTTGAAACTAACACAGAAACATTTTCTTGAGGCTGAAACACTAAAGATGACACATTTTCTTCATTTTGTTTCACATTATCATAACCAGGATTAACTTTACTTCTATTTGTTAATCTAACTATTTAAATATAAACACCAAAATGACCACTATTACAGTTTCCGGTAAAAAGTAATCTTTTTTCCCCTGAATTGTTTCCCCAACAGAAGCTATAAAGCAACCACCTTGAGGGGGTCACTTCACGCAAATCGGTCAAAAAATCGATTTTTCAACTTTTTTTGAAAAAGAAACTACAAATCTTTCTGCGTCAAATGCAATTTAAATTTTTGTTCTAAGTAAATTAGAAGTATTTTAAATATTTTTTTAAAAAGTTGTTTACATGTGTCAAGACACAAAACAGCTGATTGACACGCCCACTTTTAAACCAAAACATATTATACATGCTTCTTTCCAGCCTTATCAAATTATTTTAAATTCATGAAAACAATTTTCGTCGATCAGCAACTTGTTGAGGAAAGAATTGAAGTGAATAGTAATAGCAGTTTGTTTACATTTCAACGTTTGTTATCGAATGCAACGTGCTATTTTAGACTCGCTTAATGTAGACAATCTGTTCTTTTCGAAAACTGTTTTCATTTATATTTTTCATTATGTTTCGGTTTAATGCTCAAACATTTAAGAAATAGAAATTTGAGAGAGATGTTTTTTTATTAAATAAAAGTTCTTTTGAAGATATATAAGCTTCATATAAATAAAATGTTTATAAATATGGTAAGTATGCTGGTATGGTAAGTATCAACGTTAAGTAAGTATGCTGATGAGTATCAAGCTTTTTTTAAGTTCTTCTGATAAATTTAAGGAAATAATTGACATTTCTCTGTTTTCTTATTGCTTAAAATTATGTATGTTATGCATAAAATGTAAAAAACATGGTATCCATATTAATCTTGGTCGTCAAATCCAAGGTTTGGCTACAGAACTATTTATATGTTGTGACAGTTGTGGTTTCGAACAACCAGTTCTGAATATTAGAGTCACTCAGAGTGTAACTAATAAAGGATATACTAATGTGCATGAAGTTAATACGAAACTTTCATATGCTATGAGATCAATTGGGAAAGGGTATGCTGCTGCGAAATGGTTTTGCGGAGTGATGAATTTACCTCCCATTACTAAGCGCTTTTATGAGTTATCCCACTTATTAAATGATGCGATAGAGGAAGTCACAAAAGCTTCTATGGTAATAGCTGCTAACAAAATATTTAAAAATGATGGAAGTCCAAATGTACCTGGGGCTACTGATGGCACCTGGCAAAAGGAGGGCTTGTTTCACTAAATGGTTGTCGTGACAATAGTTAGTGTCGAAACTGGAAAGATTGTTGATGTCAAAGTATTTTCCAGATATTCGTGCAATTTGAGGAATGGAAATGCACACAGAGAGAAGTATTTCGCAAATTACTTTGGAAATAGTGGAGAACTGGAAGTTGAAGGGGCACTCTGGATCTTCAATCACTCAGAGTCATTGCACAAGCTGCGATATACTCAGTATTTCAGTCTTTGCCCTACTGGTGACGACAAGTGGTGTGCATATAATAGGTCCATAATTAAAGGAAAACAATACAAACACAACTTACCTGATGTTATTATAAATTGTATTAAACAATAGTTAGAAATTTTTCAAGTCCTGAACTACTTTCTAGATGCCTACATGGCAAAATTCAAAATTTAAATATCATCATCTGGTACATAATCCCCATAAATATATATGGAATTATGAACTTTAAAAACTGGAAAGTATGAAACAATATCTCTATTTAATCAAGGATTCATTACAAAATTAAAAGTTTTAAGTTTATTAAATGTTCAACCTGGATTTTATACATGTCGAGCATTACAAGAAGCAGATCATGTTCACATAAAGAAAGCAAAAAAGGCAGTTTTACAAAGAACCAATAAAGCTAGAATTAAAAACAGACTATTAAAATGTAAACAAAAAGATGATCTAGCAGATGACCTAAGCAATTCAAGCTTTGATATTGATACCTATTAGTGAATGGTAAGTTTGTACTTTAAATTGCATTATCTCAAAACTGTAAATTTCAACACAAAAGGAACATTTTTAAAAAACCTACTCATCTTATAGCTTTGAAATTTGGTGCATGTATTACTAGTACATAAAGAAATATTTTAATGAGAGCTTTTGTCAAAAAAAGTTTTCAAAAAAATTTTAGAGGTTGAAATGTACACAAATTTTCTTTGTTTTTTAACTTTTCACGTGTAAAAACACATAATAATTTTTTAAAAAAAAACTAATCAAAATTTCAAAAAAAGCTCTCATTAAAATAATAACAACTATTCAATAAATGAACACAAAAAAATTGGTAACTCTACAACCAGTCAATTTTTTAAAAATGTTCCTTAAAATTGGTCATTTTTAACATTACAGAGATAGGGAAAAGGCTGCGTGAAGTGACCCCCTTGATACACTTCGAACAGATAGGGAAATAGCTCTGTCGCCGCCATAATTTCGCAAATCGATCCATACGTGTTTGGTTTACACATTTCGGTAAAATATAAATCGTTATTATTATAAGAGGTGCCAGATAGCATTTGAATACAGCATTTAAACCGATCCCAGTTGTTAAAAACGTGAGAAATAATATTTCTCATTTTATACTCCATCGATATGTCACCAAACACCAGCAAAAACAGAGAAAAAAATAAACATGTTCCGTTGCCAAGAATTTTAAAAACTTTGAAAGGAGTAGGTATTCCATCTATCCAAATATATTCAACATCCATTATTAAAAACTATAACTGAAAAGTAAATATGAAAAATCAATTTGCATTAACCTACAATGAAATACTTCTCTAGTTAAAAAATATAACCGAAATTAATTTTTAAATATCAAATTATTTAAAAATTCTACAAAAAATACTAACAAAAAAATAAAGAATAATAATATTTTTTAGCAAAAAAGTCACACGTATTACGTTATCCTTTTAGCAAAGGGATAACTCTATTACGCTAACAGCATATCTGGAACTGCAATTGAATAAGACAGAATAGCTCTTAAAAAATTATAGCATTAAAAATAATTCTGTATTCTGAAAGCGATAAAATATCCAACCATTTTAAAAATTCAAAAAAAATTATTTCCTTGAAACCAAAAGCTAAAAATTACCAAAATACAGAAACAAAACTTTTGCTTAATATTTACATTAGGTTACAGTTAATGCATACATCAAAATAAATATTTTGACAGTTACCTATTTTTTTTATCAATGACATGAATAACATACCGTTATTATTCATTTGTTAAAAGCCAACTTCAATAACTTGGTAAGATTGCGTTTAGATTTACAAATGTAATTTATCAATCATTATTAATAATAAAATACTTTTCTCATAAATTTAAAACTTACATCCAGGTTCCACAACAATTAAAAATTATCGTTTGCTCAGCAAAGCGGACGGAAATCAGCTGGGGTTACCATAGTATAGCTATTTAAAATTCACAATGCAAGGTCATTGAAATGCTTCGACTTGGCGGTGGAAGATATTTGGTGATAAATCTCTAAATGTAGGAATTTCGGGGCTCAACATTTACATTATATATGATAAACCTACAATGCATCCTACCCAGCGGATTGTCTTGGGTGTGTGCTACTCCGTAAAAAGTCGCCATTTTAGTATTTTTCGAAATCCTGCTCTTACCAATCCTCCAACAGCACCTCAATATTAAATTATTTCCATTTCGCACACGCAAATCTCGCCAAGTAAACTTAATTGGTAGCAATGCACAGAATACATATAAAAAAATATATTCCGTTTGGCGTCGGTCATGTCATTTTTGGCGATAAAGTAGCCAAAAATGACATAATTGATAGATAAGAAAAGATTAACCGATGAAAATCACATTTTGGATAAGAATTCCGTAAAATCCGTTCTTAGTGAGCGTCTACATCGCAAAATGAGTAACTATACTAAATTTCAAGTCAATCGGTTGTATAGTTTTAGAGATATCGTGATGAGTCAGTCAGTGGTATTTCGCTTATATATATACTGTATTCAAGAAATATATATTAAAAGGTTATTAATGCTCATAAAAATTAACAGAAAATTGTTATTTCAAACAGAAATTTTTTTTTCTTCAAATTCTCAAAATATATATATTTTATAACCGTTTACAAATATTAATGGTAATAATCAAAAGCCTTTCAGCCAGAACAGCCTCAAAAATTTTTAAAAACAATAAACTAAATAAAAAACCAACAATTGGTAATTTACGATTTTATCTAATAAACAGATATATATCTATAGTTTCCTAATGCAAAACACACATAATCATTATTAACTCAAATACCAATTGTAAAATTTTTATTTTGAATGTATCAATGTAAATAATTTTACAAATTTTTCAAATACACTTTCAAAAATGATAGATATAATTAAATATAAAAACAGATGATATCATGAGAAGCTATTAGTTAAAGTTTGATCTTTCTGCTTACAAGTATTTATTTCATTCACATTTCAACCAATTACTGTAGATAAAACTAATAGATCAATGAAATTTTTAGTCAATTTGTGTATTTTATTAGATTAATTTTAATTATGAAAAAAGAAAAAAAAATGTCTGTTTGTGTGTTTAAAGTTTACGTATTTTTTAGTTTTTGATTTATTAGTAAAATGGTATTCTTTACAATTTTAAGAAAAATTAACCGCAAAATGCAATTACAGATGTATTAAATAATTTCAAATTTTGGAAAAAAAGTTGGAGGATGGTGTGTTAGGAAAGAGTTAATTAAATGTACATTCTTTAATCATAAAAAATGTTTATTTGAAATGTAATAGATTAGTTTTAAGTTAGTTGAAATAGATTCATGATGTTTAAATTGTTTCTTCTTTTCAGATTTTAAATCTATCCTTTTAAAGTTTAGTTTTTGATATGTGAATATTAATGATTTTTAAGTAATTCGTTTTAAAGTAATTTGGTGAGGGGAAGGTTGCATCCATAATTCCATGTATCTCGCTATTAGGAATGAGACAGGACTATAAATTATTTTACCATGTTTATTGAAACATTTGTCATTCGTATTAAGGTTATATAGTAATATATGAATTTATATTCACTGATAACTATTCTTATTTATAAATTATAAATATTTCGTTAATCTATTTTATTAATTCTATTTCTAGATAAATTTTTATTCACTTATATACACGTTTCGTATGTATTTCTTTTGTGCTAGTATATATATATATATATATATATATATATATATATATATATATACTAGCACAAAAGAAATACATACGAAACGTGTATATAAGTGAATAATAATTTATCTAGAAATAGAATTAATAAAGTAGATTAACGAAATATTTATAATTTATAAATAAGAATAGTTATCAGTGAATATAAATTCATATATTACTATACAACCTTAATACGAATGACAAATGTTTCAATAAAGATGGTAAAATAATTTATAGTCCTGTCCCATTCCTAATAGGGAGATACATGGAATTATGGATGCAATTCTTCCCCTCACCAAATTACTTTAAAACGAATTACTTAAAAATCATTAATATTCACATATAAAAAACTAAACATCAAAAGGATAGATTTAAAATCCGAAAAGAAGAAACAATTTAAACATCATGAATCTATTTCAACTAACTTAAAACTAATCAATTACATTTCAAATAAACATTTTTTATGATTAAAGAATGTACATTGAATTAAATCTTTCCTAACACACCATCCTCCAACTTTTTTTCCAAAATTTGAAATTATTTAATACATCTGTAAATGCATTTTGCGGTTAATTCTTCTTAAAATTGTAAATAATACCATTTTACTAATAAATCCAAATCTAAGAAATACGTAAACTTTAAACACACAAACAGACATTTTTTATTTCTTTTTTCATAATTAAAATTAATCTAATAAAATACACAAATTGACTAAAACTTTCATTGATCTATTAGTTTTATCTACAGTTATTGGTTGAAATGTGAATGAAATAAATACTTCTAAGCAGAAAGATCAAACTTTAACTAATAGCTACTCATGATATCATCTGTTTTTATATTTAATTATATCTATAATTTTTGAATGTGTATTTGAAAAATTTGTAAAAATATTTGTTTTGATACATTCAAAATAAAAATTTTACAATCGGTTTTGAGTTAATAATGATTATGTGTGTTTTGCATTAGGAAACTAAAGATATGTTATATATCTGTTTATTAGATAAAATCGTAAATTACCAATTGTTGGTTTTTTATTTAGTTTTTTGTTTTTAAAAAATTTTGATTCTGTTCTGGCTGAAAGGCTTTTGATTATTACCATTAATATTTGTAAATGGTTATAAAATATACATATTTTGAGGATTTGAAGAAAAAAAATTTTCTGTTTGAAATAACAATTTTCTGTTAATTTTTATGAGCATTAATAACCTTTTAACCTTTAGAACTCGGCCGATTCTAAGTCAAAATATCCTTTCCAGTCGGCGCTTTTAAGATTGAGGAAAAATTTTCTTTCCCCCACTGTTAAGTTCGAGTTCACGACATGTGGTAAGGTTAGTTTTTTAGTTACAAAGGGGAGATAGTAAGGGTTATTGATTTTTAGTCAGTAATCATTGACCAGTAAAAAAGATCCTAATATTTGGCGACGTATCATATCATAATGATTTTTTCTGAATTCCTGGTTCCCATTATTAATTGAGTGACTTACAAACTTTCAAATGCATATTTATCATAACTTAGAGTCGCGTATTGCGTAAATTAACATTTTCAAACAAAACAAATAACAAAGAAAGCGACAGCTATACCATACTACTAAGATATTTTCTAGAATAATTTATTCGGTGCTTGCTTATATATATACAATATATATATATAGGTGTGTAATCACATCGCTTAGTGTGCAGACTTTATCTGTGGTCATATTGCAACTTACCTACTTAATTGCAATATTGAACCCATGTAATTAAAGTAATGCCTCATGTTTTCAAAATTATTCCACGGAATATAAAGAAGAAGGAAAAAGTTAAGAACAATACTTTGAACATTATTATTAAACATTTTATTTTTTAAATTAACATCCTTTTAATGCACAATTATTCAATATACTCCAAATATTTTGATTTGACATTTTAATAACATCTCATTTTGAAACAATAGGAAGGTTTCTGGTGACGGACTTCATAAATTTTAACGATGGTCAAACAATGAGGGCGGCATCCACTCACCAAACTTCCACACCACACCAACATCAGGATTTAGAAACTAGACAGGCTTAACAGCCGGTTTCGATTGAACAAGATTCGAACTCACAACTCAATCCCGGCTACGAGTTTGCGACCTCACTCGTCAGCTACCGTGGCCCTTTTGTGATTAAATATTATCAAAAGTGAGATTTAAAAAATAATTTTTAACTTAATTGAACACGTTTCAAAGCTGCTGAGTAAGGTACGTCAAATTAAGGCAAAACCTTCAGTTAATTCATGTATTCTATTGAAAATATTATGAAACACTTTTTTATATCAAATATTTCTATGAATCTTTAATCTTAAAGAAAAAAAAAGTATTAATTTTTTTTTTGTTGTTTTTAAATGAAACTTATATCTTAAATTGAAAAGTTCTTGTAACAATGTTTTTGAAATGTCTGTTTTAAAAATGTAAAGTGGATTCTAATTTTTAAAATTTTTGGCTCTTAAAAGAGCCTTTCTTGTTTATTTTTTTTATTTTCTTTTTATTAAAAATGTATCAGTTTTAATCTTTTTTATTCTAGTCTTTTGTTTTTCATTGGTTTATTTGATAAGAGATTTTTAATTAAATTGTATGTTATTCTTCGAAACAGTTTGGTCAATACAAAGAGCCACATTGCATGCCTTACAGATAATAGTAGTTTTTTTTTTTTTTTTTTTTTTGTATATTCTTTTCCGCACAATATGTGAAATTTCTTCTTTTCTTTTCGTCAATTGGCCTAAGAGAAAATTTATTATCAATTGTCTTCATTTTTTTATTACTGAAGGCTCTGGAATTTTATGATTAATTTTTCATATCAGAGATGTTATTAAATTCATTCTAAAATCTTTTAAACTGAGTTTTTAACTTAATTTGGCGCGACTTGAATATCAGAAACACAACAATATCGATGAGGCTAAAGAATACTTTTTTGTCAATTTCCTAGTTTGCTTACCAAAAGTATAGGTGGAAGCCCTGCGGTCTCCTAAATCAACATATTCCACGTGTTTGTGGTAATCTGCCACAATTTTTTGCATCGAAGTGGTTAATTTTTCTTTTTCTTATTCAGCAAAGTCACCATAAGATTTTTTTGGGTGTTTATCAACAAAATTTTCTTCATCTAAATCTTTCCTCAAATTCTCAATTTCTATTTCTGCGAGCAATTTCAGATTCATTTTAAAAATTTGAAGAAAAAAAGAGAGAAAAGAAAATTCTATCTATCATAGACTGCATAAAGTCATCTAATTGAGTATTTTTTTCGAATTTGGTTGTTTCTAAAGGTCGCCAATGATAAGGAATTCGCACACAACTGATAACGTTGGCAAAAAATATCCCCACCCAATTACGGACAATAGAAGCAAAGTCGTAAAAAGGGCAAGGGGAAGTTGTAAAAGGATCTGCTGGAAAAAAAGGGGGAAAGAACTGTCTATAGATAGCTTGGTACAGACGTTGTACCAGAGCCGAAGCGAGAGACAAAAAATTTTTTGGTACGACATATGTACCACCGATGTTTAAAGGTTAATATATAGTTCTTGAATACAGTATATATATATATATATATATATATATATATATATACACCCGATTGACTTGAAATTTAGTATAGTTACTCATTTTGCGATGTAGACGCTCACTAAGAACGGATTTTACGGAATTCTTATCCAAAATGTGATTTTCATCCGTTAATCTTTTCTTATCTATCAATTATGTCATTTTTGGCTACTTTATCGCCAAAAATGACATGACCGACGCCAAACGGAATATTTTTTTATATGTATTCTAATGCTACCAATGCAACCAATTAAGTTTACTTAGCGAGATTTGCGCGTGCGAAATGGAAATAATTTAATATTGAGGCGCTAATAGTGGATTGGCAAGAGCGGGATGTTGAAAAATACTAAAATGGCGACTTTTTACGGAGTAGCTCACACCCAAGACAATCCGCTGAGTAGGATGCATTGTAGGTTTATCATATATAATGTAAATGTTGAGCCCGAAATTCCTACATTTAGAGATTTATCACCAAATATCTTCCACCGCCAAGTCGAAGCATTTCAATGACCTTGCATTGTGAATTTTAAATAGCTATACTATGGTAACCCCAGCTGATTTCCGACCGCTTTGCTGAGCAAACGATAATTTTCAATTGTTGTGGAACCTGGATGTAAGTTTTAAATTTATGAGAAAAGTATTTTATTATTAATAATGATTGATAAATTACATTTGTAAATCTAAACGCCATCTTATCAAGTTATTGAAGTTAGCTTTTAACAAATGAATAATAACGGTATGTTATTCATGTCATTGATAAAAAAATAGGTAGCTGTCAAAATATTTATTTTGATGTATGCATTAACTGTAACCTAATGTAAATATTAAGCAAAAGTTTTGTTTCTGTATTTTGGCAATTTTTAGCTTTTGGTTTCTAGGAAATAAATTTTTTTGAATTTTTATAATGGCTGGATATTTTATCACTTTCAGAATACAGAATTATTTTTAATGCTATAATTTTTTAAGAGCTATTCTGTCTTATTCAATTTCAGTTCCAGATATGCTGTTAGCGTAATAGAGTTATCCCTTTGCTAAAAGGATAACGTAATACGTGTGACTTTTTGCTAAAAAATATTATTATTCTTTATTTTTTTGTTAGTATTTTTTGTTGAATTTTTAAATAATTTGATATTTAAAAATTAATTTCGGTTATATTTTTTAACTAGAGAAGTATTTCATTGTAAGTTAATGCAAATTGATTTTTCATATTTACTTTTCAGTTATAATTTTTAATAATGGATGTTGAATATATTTGGATAGATGGAATACCTACTCCTTTCAAAGTTTTTAAAATTCTTTGCAACGGAACATGTTTCTTTTTGTCTCGGTCTTTGCTGGTGTTTGGTGACATATCGATGGAGTATAAAATGAGAAATATTATTTCTCACGTTTTTAACAACTGGGATCGGTTTAAATGCTGTATTCAAATGTTATCTGGCACCTCTTATAATAATAACGATTTACATTTTGCCGAAATGTGTAAACCAAACACGTATGGATCGATTTGCGAAATTATGGCGGCGACAGAGCTATTTCCCTATCAGTTCGAAGTGTATCAAGGTGGCTGCTTTATAGCTTCTGTTGGGGAAACAATTCAGGGGAAAAAAGATTACTTTTTACCGGAAACTGTAATAGTGGTCATTTTGATGTTTATATTTAAATAGTTGGATTAACAAATAGAAGTTAAGTTAATCCTGGTTATGATAATGTGAAACAAAATGAAGAAAATGTGTCATCTTTAGTGTTTCAGCCTCAAGAAAATTTGTCTGTGTCAGTTTCAAAGACTCAATCAATATCTAACATTGATTTTTCAAAATCAAGTGAATCAATTATTAATGATGTAATATCTCTTCAACTAAATAAAGGTAAAAAAAGAAGAAAAGATTCAAGAATCCAATTAGATATAAACAAGTAAGACAAGCTGCTACAAAATATACTCAAAGTCATCCTGAAGAACATAGAGAAGCTGCTTCAAAATATACTAAAAGCCATCCTGAAATACATAGAGCAGCTGTAAGAAAATACTTTTCTAATAACCCCCATGTGAATCAGGCAGCTGTAATTAAATACAATGAAAAAAGATCAAAAGTTAAATTAGCTCCATTGACTTCCAAAAAGTTGTCTGGTTTTAAATATGGAATATATATTGACTATTCAAATGAAAAAAAATTGTCAGTATCGGAAAACGTTTGTCCTGTTCGAGGTGCCGTGCTTTAAAATGGATAGAAAAACCTCCAGGAATGTGTTGCAGTGGTGGTCAAGTCCATCTTAATGCTATTAGATCCTACCCTGAACCTTTGAATAGTCTTCTTAGCCATAAGGATCATTTCTTTCAGAACATTTCTTTCTACAATTCGTAAGTATAATGGATGTTTTCAGATAACGTCATTCGGAGCAAAAGAATTGAAGGAAGGAAATTTTATGCTGGTATACCACAGGATAGGTAGCCTATTGGCTGAGCCTCCTCAACAACCTTCTGTTCTTCAGCTTTACTTTCTCTGTGATAATGAACGTGAAAAAAACATTCATTGTGGTATTTTCCCAAGTGTTAAGCCAGAATTAGCCAATTACAAAAGGCATAACATGAACATAACAGATATATTCACGATTTCAAAGCTGCTGTTGATTCAGTTCCTAAAGACCAAAAGGAGTTCAAGGTTATAATTAATGCCGATAAAAAACAATCTGGAGAACACAAAGGTCGTTTCAATGCTCCAATTTTCTTGATATTTTATGTATATATTCCAAAATATAATATTATCGTCTGCCCAGTGAAGCGGGCGGGTATCAGCTAGTATATATATATATATATATATATATATATATATATATATATATATATACATAAAGAATGTAAAGTCAACGATCAATTATTAATTGATCATACTTAATTATTTATATGTACGAGGTGGCTATTACATAGCGAGACTGAGGCTGCTACAGAAGAAGTATGCATGGGCCGAGCGCCAGCCACAGACTACTTCTCTTTCTGATACAGTGCTTTTCGTTCCTGCAAACACCCGAATTCGTATATTGTTAGCTTTCTTTCGCATTAGAGTTATTTTTTGTTTCGTCGGAAAAATGATAAAGGAGCAATGAACTGTTGTGAAATTTCACATAAAATAAACACAACTGACATTTATAATTTATAGAAAGAAGTGTATGGCAATGAATGTTTATCGTGTGCGTGTTTTTTTTTAGTAGTTTAAGCTTTTTCAAGATGGCCAAGATGTTGAAGATGATTAACGCCCGAAATGCCCTTCCACATTAAAACCGGATGACAGTACTAAAAATATTGGTACTCTGGTTCAATCTGAACGTCGGTTAAATATCCTTTCAATTGGTGAGACTGTAGGAATTGACAAAGAATGCGAATGGTAAATTTTTCCTCCAAGACAATGCGCCATCTCTTTCCACATTGAATTTCAGAAGGTTTCTAGCCACTCCCAATGTTAGACCATCCACCTCATTCGCCGAATCTTAGGCTTTGCGACTTCTATCTCCTTCCTATGCTGAAATCAGTATTAAAAGGAATAAGATTTGAATCCGTCGAAGCTGTGAAAGAAAAACGGCACGTTTACTGAAGGAGTTGACGGAAGAAGACTTCCAGCACTGTTTCGACCAAAGGAAGATTCGCATGGAGCGTGTATATTGAAG
>BMAW01013923.1:597648-633819 GCA_019974015.1 Nephila pilipes
GAAATATTTGAATTATTGACAGAGTATATAATACTTACAAATAAAATGTTAAATAAATAAGCAATAATGTTTATTTAATTAAAAAGAGCGTATCTAAATTTTGATTGGAAAGAACTTAATCTTAAATTGAAGCTTTGAAAAAAAGAAGCATTTTTAATAATATACCGATTTTTATTAATTATTTTCTTCCACATAAGTAATGAATTTTAACTAGTTATTTCTGTAATGATTCCGATATAGTTACTTTTAAATGCAGTGAATTTAAAAATGAAGTTATCGATCAAAAAAGTTAATTATCTTTTCCAATATTTTACCCATCTATTACTAATTTTCAAATATCACGAGTAGCGACAGATTTTTCTTTAAGTTAGGAACTCTATTGTAAATACAATAAATAAAACTTACAATTTTCTTATTATAAAGATTTTTAATTTCTTTTTTAATCAGCAATACTGATGATATTTGCGAAATAATTTTTCACAATAATCAATTGTTATAATTTCACAGAATAGTTTGAACTGAAAATGAGAATAGGAGAATTGTCCTATTTTTAATCATAAAGGAAATAACACTGATAAAAAATGAATTTTTTGAAATGGGTTTTCTTTCAAACTTCACACTTTGCGTAACATAATTTTTTAGAACTTAAATTTTAAGAGAAAAACGGAGCATTGAGTCAAATTGAGTTTATTCAATAATTAGTCTTAATAAATTATTTTATTATTTGCCGCTTATTTAATTTATCATCTAAGTAAATAAATATAAGTTCAATTAAATATTATGTTAATCAATTAAGCTACTTGTAAATAAAATTAAAGCAAACGGTAAATTATTAAATTGAATATTATATCAATTACATGTTATTAAAACTAAAGCAAATGATAAATTATTAAACGACAGAATTGCCGACCATTTTGCAATTTGGTGAGAGACTTGGCGTAAAATTTAATTGATTTATTAATTAGTTTTAATCAATTACTTTTTTATTAACTATGATTAAATAATCGTATTGTTATCAAAACTGATCATGTATAGAAAATTTCAGCTCAATTGAGCGCTTTAAAATGTGAGAAAAAGTTTTTATCTAGACAAAGTTACTATGTGAGTTAAAGAAAACCCATTAAAAGAAAGCCTTATAACAATTTAAAATTTGTTTTTAAACAATAAATGTTTATATTAAAGGCATTTATTATTTAAGTGTTATTAAAAAATGAATCTTTCAAAAAATTTTTTTTTAAAATATTTCAAAATCTTTCAATTATCTTAGATCAGTAATTCTATTACAATTATATAAATAAAACCCATCAGGATGATTTGTAAAACAGAAATATAATAAGGAAACCTGCTCCGATATTACATCATTTTACCTTGTGAGAACATGATATATTTACAAGTACAATAATTTCCTATCTGTTTTGTACACAAAAAAAATATATTTACACCTATGCAATATCACTCTAAATTGAATTCAAAATATACCAAGACACTTGAAAGATTTTATTTCCATCTGCTATTTGTAAAGAAATTACACTGCTCTCAAGGTTTGTAAAATATACTTTATTATAAATAAAATAGTAAGACAATTATCAAAAAAAGCAACAAAAAAATATTATTCGTTTTTTTTTTTTTTTTTTCTAATGAAGCAATTTTAACACATAACAACATTTCTTAAATATAAAAACTAATGAAAATAATAACTGTTCTTAAATCAAATTCTATTATCTTAAAGACTATAGATAATTTTTTTTTTTTTTTTTTTTTTTGAGATTCAAAAGCATTATTCTAACTATACTTTGAAATAAATAATATTAAGAAATTAGTTATTTTACAAAAAAAAAGAAAAACTCTTTCATGATAACTTTAAAATTTATTTTGTAACCACTTAAAATTATTCAATAATAATTTTAGAGTGTTACTCAACAATAATTTTGAAGTTTTTTGTTCAGTAATAAATATATTTTAAAATGGATATTAAGCTACAGGCACTAGCCTAATTTGGTATTGAAATAAAACGTTTGCGTGGAAATTAGTTAGAAATACATATTTTCCGCAGAATTTAATGTCAGCATTATTATGATTATTAAAATGCAAAGAATACCCGATGGCGTGGTGTGGATTTTAGGAAACAGAAGAGCCGACTCAGGAGTCATTCTCTTCATTTGACTGAGGTTCATATATATATATATTGCTAACTGTATTTGAGTTAGTGTGTGTGTCTCAAGCGGTATTGCTTTTGGATTCTGAAATTCTGTGTTTCTTGATTGTGTGAACTTTGTGTGGATGCTATTGTGAATTTTTACGTGTGTGTTAATTGTTTCTAGTTAAAAGAAAAGAATACTAAATTTTAATAGAGAGTATCATAGTAAAATTTCAATTTGCTCCAAAAGTCCCTGCTTATCGACTGCAGGAACTATTCCTGAATTTGAAAGCAGTTTATCCAAGTGATTCACTAATATTTGAGCATCCTTACATACGAAAACGTTTTCGAGTTTGTCATGTTACTCTGGTTTGTGTGATGACAGACTTACATCTAAATAATTCATAGATAAGACTTTGCATAAGTTCAGCACATTCTTCGTATAGATATTCATTGTATCATTAGGAATTCATTCCACTTTTAAGAAGATGCAGTGGATATATACAATGTGGTTGTATGGGTAAATATAAAACATGAGATCAAGTTTGAATAACGACTAGATATTTTGTCAATCATCATTTAACGAGATAACGACTAGATATTTTGTCAATCATCATATAACGAGATTAGCTGCTTAAATGTATTCTAAATATGTAAAGTGTTCTTAAAATATATTGTAAGTATTATTATCAATCCTATTCAAAATCCATATTTTTCCTCATTCAAAGTATTAATTTAGTATTGTCCTAGTTATTTCTATATTAACTTATATTTCTATTTTTATATCTAAACTTATATTTGAATATTATTCTGTTTCTAGTGCTTTTTGGTTTCGATTGCAGTCTGTGAATAAAAGCCAAGTGGCAGTAATGGGAGCGAAACATAAAGAAAACTGTTTCTTGGTAATATCCCAAGTAACGATCTGTATAACAGTGAGTTTTACTTCACAATGAAATAAAGTATCTGACCCAAATACAAGAAAGTCAATTAATAGATTTAGGAGTACCGAAACAGATTAATGAGACCAGAACAAAAGGTTAGGCGTCACAAACTTTGATAAAATTTCTGGTATTACGAGAAATAAAAGAAACTGCATTAGCTAATATTTCTAAATGATAATTGTACTGCTTTAGAGCTGTAACCTTATTCTCAATTGAAAAAAAAAAGTATTCCACCATTTCACTAACTGGGATCGAAATCTATACTAATATTGCTAACATATAATAATAGTGGGATACTGTATTGTTTTTCGTACTTGTGAAGCAAAAGTTTCTAAAAGGAAAAATGGAAACTGTCTGCGATATTTTATTTTTCACAGGGAATTGTTGAAAGAAGAGCTAAAATTAATTAATTAAAGTTTAATGAAATTCCTTTACATATTTTACACCTCGTTTACTTTGTTATACTGTGAAACAACTAAATTACTTCTGCTAAAACAACCAGATTTTCTATTTAAATAACCATTTAGACACTCCATTTTAGATATTTCAAGCATCAAGCATTGATATTATTCTATAAACACTTAGTTACGACTTGAATTATAAATAATTTTGAATTATTATTTAAGTGTCTAAAGTCAAAAAAATATAATTTGAAATGTTTTTATGCCTTCGAAAATAAATTTTTCATATTTAATAATATTTAAATATATGATTTTGTAAAAAAAGTATCTATTTATGTAGATCGTATATTTTTTTGTCTTATTCCAGTTTACTTACGCAATTACTCATAATTATTCAGAATGACATTTTCTCATACGTCATTTCATTTAAAAATGGAATAAATATTTTGTAATTGTATAAGATATATTTTTGCAACTTTAATTCAAAAAGTGCCAAATTGAAGATAAAGAAAAAACATATCTTTATAGTATTATTTATATTCAGAAGAAGTTTTATCGAATTGATTCAAATCGTAATAAAGCCCTACCTAAATTTTAAAGTGCAAGAAAATATTTAAAAATATTACTTAATGTGTGTATGTATGTGTGAGTGAAACATTTACTATTATTTTAATTTTTTTTTTGTTATACTCAAAATATTGCACTCCTTAATAAATGAAAATAGAAGAATTAGAACAACTAGTAAATTATGTTATTTCTCAACAAAAATAACATAAAAAATTAACTATACAAAAGAAAAGATAATTTGTAAAATTGTTACTATTGAACACAATAGAAATAATTATAGTTATAGAAAAAAAATCCTTATTTCAAATGCAAATGAAGTAATATCACTCATCTTAAAAAAATAGTTTATTTTTTTTTAAAATAAACCAAATTGTGTAATTTTGAAGTTTTAGTATCTTATTTAGAAAAATGTCCTTGTCTGATTATCTAAATTAAACTCATAATTTAGACACGAAAGTTAATTATGTAAATAGCTTTCCTTTCTGTATTTCATTCGCGATTCCGAAAAAAAAGAGAGTTATAGAATTCTTTCAAAGTAACAAAGAGTTCTACCTAGAATGCTTCTGCAAGAGGAAAGAACGCACTTAAAAAAGAATTTTCACGAAAGACTCAAATAAAAAACTGGAATGTAAAAAAGATTACTGCTGTCATTCTTAAAATTTTCCTCCCTGAAATGAAGTAAATCAAGTGGTTGGATTTCATATCCTAGAGTAGCAATAAAAGTCTGTATATAAATTATGTAATGACTTGTGTTCGAATCAGTTCTGTAAACTTTTATACCTATCGAAAATTCTACTACAAAAGGTTATCTTTCTGAAGATACATTGTGGAAGGAAAGTAATATATACTTTTTCTAAGTACAAATGCTTCTCAAAACGGGAGACAAAATGTATGCTATAAATCTTACAAAGGTACAAAAAGAAATAGCTCAATATCAATAATTCATAATATTTTTTAAAATAATTTTAATATCAATATAGAGATTGTGTTTCCTATCAAATAAATGAAATAAATTTTATTCATCTAAGTTTATTGCATTTTACTAAGTTTTTTTTTTTTTTTTTTTTTTTTTTTGAAATATACTATTGAGTTTTGTTGTTTTTATTTAATACGATCCTTGCATTATAGAAATTTTGAAAGATTTATCGTATCTTCTTATATTTGTATTTTTTGCTGAATTCCATTACAACTGTATAGAGATTACTTTATATATACCTTATTCTGCATTGTTATTCCACTTTCAAGATTATTTTATTACATATTTACACAGGCATGTATATTGATTGATTATTTAATTATTGAAGTCGCAATTACCAGCAACACGAGGGTTATCGGCTACGTACCTCAGAATTTTGTGCTATGGTCAAACGAAAAGGATGACTCCTGAGATGGTACCTCTCTCACCAAGCTTCCACTACTCGCTAAGGGATGAATATTAATCTCAACAGATTTAACAACTACAGGTGTTTAGTGGGATAAAGGATTCGTACCCAAGACTCAATGGAAACAACACCGATCGCTAGTTCGCATCTATGACTATTAGGCTATTGGGGCCACACATAAGTGTAGAATATCTTTCTTTTATGGAAAATAGAATCTTGGAGTCTTTTTAAATCGGAATTACTTTAATGTCAAACGGGAGCGTTCATGTTTCTCGATTTAAAAAATAAGCATTTGATTGACTCCATATACTTTGTACTTCCTACTATTATTCATTGTACGTTCATAATATTTATTAGCACTCTGTTGAACCTTTTGAGAATCTCTAATGGATATGTATTAGATGCACTAAACTATATCTGAATATTTTTTGAAAAGCCAGAATAAGGTAAGTAAACCACAATGAAAATTCTAACACTACGTACCTTATCCTTAACAAATCTTAACAATTTATTGCTAATATGGAATTCTGTTTCTACAGCTAAATGTTTTGATATCAGCCCCCACCAATCATATCGAGTGTTTACAGAACTGGTTCATAACGGGGTTGGTACCGTTCATAAGTGGACGTTGAAGTGATCGAAGGTGTCATTGAAGACCACTGCTAACTCATTGGACACTGCTCATATGAATGCGCTAAAAAGCTTGATTAATATTAAAATTAATGTTTATTAAATAAATCATGTATTTCTTCAAATATTAATAGCAAAATATTTTGATACCTGACTCCACAAATCATGTCGAGAGCTTACAGCACTCGCTCACAACGGGATCGATACCACTCACTGGTAGGCGTTGATGATATCTAAGGAGGAGTTTTAATCCAAGGTTAATTAGTGGGCGTTGATGACAGCGTCACCCTTTTGTTTATACCCCTAAGAATACGGTGAAATGATTGCATGTTTCAGAAAATAATTCTAACATTTCAAGCAAGGTCATTCCGCAATAAAAAAAAGTGTTGGTACATTTTATCTTTATTAACAATATGTTTGTAATAAGTTCAAGTTCGAATCATAGCATGTGTATTGCAGTACAGTATATGGTCGTTGGTTCCGGCTCAATCAACAAATATATTTAAAAGTTTTGATTGTTCTTGACAAAATTAAGACTTTCATCGATACGATACCACGAATCTTTGATCGTATTGTCAATCCTATGGAGTTTCCTATTTTTCTTTTCAAAGAATAATTATTATTTTTTATTGCAAGGAATAAATATATTCGAAAGAATATTAAAAAAAAGAAAAAATACTGAGTGATGAATATATTTATTTATCTTTTTAGGAGTATTCAACTATTTATTAATCATAAGAAAAATCTCAATTATATTATTGATTTCAAAAACGTGAGACCGTGCTTCTTTCCATGAAAAGGGGATAATCAGCGGAAAGGAGGACAATTTTTTTTCATCGAGTAGGTAGTCCTTAAGTAGTTGATAACTTTAGGTTTAATCATAAAATATTTCCCTAGCTTTTCCTTTTACTTTTATAGCGGTCGAAGAAAAAAGTTATCTTAATTTTGGAAACTTTCTTTAAATATAAATAAACTATTAAGTCTTTATTTATAGTGACACTGATAATACTAAAGGGCTGCTTCTACTAATGATAGTGTACCGACTGGTATCGAAAAATCAGTGTCGTAATATAAATTATTATTTGTCCGTTCCATGGCTACTGTCCAACATCTGATCAATATGTAAGCGAAACATACTTTTTCAGAATATGGATTAATTGATTGACTTTACATAATTTTTGATAGGTTCTAATTTTACGATGTGCAAAATAATTTTAATGTTCTCTGTTAGGTGGCACACTCCATAGCTACGTGATTCGTTAATGTTGATATAAATTAGATTTATTTTATATTTCTGCTGGTTAAATAACAGCATTTTTGAAATCCAAATTTTCTGACCGATAGAACGTTCTTTGAACTTCGTTTTTTCCTGTGGTAGCATTTTCTCTTCAGTAAAACAAAGCTTATTATTTATAAAACTCTAATTAGGCCGGTGTTAACGTAACGTTTGGAAACTTGAACTAAAAATGGGGAGCAAAAGTTGCAGTCTTTGAGTGCAACGTTTTCAAAAGTATTCTCATTGGCGTCAAAGAAAATGGCCATTGATAAGGACGATTTCATTCTGAAATTTATAGATTATTTTAATGAGCGTGACATCATTTAATGTATTAAAGTAAGTAAAACAAATGACCAGGACATCTCATATTGCTAGAATAGATAAGAAAATCCAGTAAAGAAGAATTTTGTTTCAAAGTCCTTTATAGTCGGAAAAGAAAAATACCAAACCTACGGTGGTTTGATTATGTTGAATAGAATTTTAAGATGATTGAGAAGAGGAACTGGCAGATTAAGGCACAACAAACACTTTCTTGGAAGAAACTTCAAAAGACCTTGGCCCACTCTAGGCTGTAGAATCAAATATAATGATGATTTTAGATCTTATTTCTAATTATTTGATTATGGAAAAGTGATTTATTATATTTGATAGGAAATGCTCTCTTAATTTGTACATATATTGTTGATACATTTTATATTAGTAAGAAAAAGTACAAATCACATGCTAGTTCAAAATATTAAGCGAATATTAACAATGACTTGAGAATTTTAGAATAAACCTAGTGGATAGGACTAACATATAAGTCCAAAATCTTATAGAATGGCACAGACAAAGCTTAGAGGGGGAAAATTCACGAGAAGATGACCGATGTTGGTCAAGTTAGAACAACTTTAAAAGAAACATGCTTTGGTAATCTAAGGATCAGAGCTCTTCACATACAGTTTTATCCCTAGTTGTAAGGATTAAATAACTCTGAGAACGTAAATATTAAGATGCTAACTTTTTTTCATGTAAATGCCACGCTAAGGTATTGCAATTCCACCAAATGTTCTCCACTGGGGATATTTAATACTACAATTTTTCTTTCGTCGATTTCAATTTGTACAAGTCGTTGTTAGTATTTCTAACACTTGTCTTGTTATTCCTAATGATATTTAGAGGAACAGATGACTAGAAATATTATCAGTATAGCTACAAATATATCATTGTAATTCACATCACAGTCTTTTCTTTAAAACTAGAGTTTTTAGGCAATGTGGTAGTCTAGATTTCTGAAGTATTATCAAAATTATGTCAGTAGACTTTACTTTTACATATTCAAGAAGATGTTATAAGTTTTTTTAGTTAATACTAATCAATGATAGTTTTTTGTGAAATATCTGTAAAACCTAATAGTAAATATTAAGTCCCAAAACGATAATTCTCCTATCTCCTATCAAATTATCTAACGATAAAACTAATTCCAAAATATATAAACTATAAATTAAATCCATATTATTTTACTTCTTCATAATTAAAATGCAGTGCTTTTGAAACTTAAAAACAAATTTTAAGATCGTTGTTCTTATATCATCAAATGAATCTTAACAATTATTTACATATGTGAAAATACATCATATTTCAAACCAATATATCATACCAGTGAAAAAAAAGCAGCAATTCTAAATTTTTACAATATAATATTATCATATGCTTACAATTTTTTTTCAAATTTCAAGTAATTTAAAAAAGTATTTAAAATTTAAAAAAAATTTAAAAAAAGTATTAAAATATATAAATTGGACTCTTTTTGATTATATCGAAAATCACAATTTTATTGCGAGTAGGATTCTGAAGTACAACATTGATCAAAATTTATAAAAATAAATTTATCTAGAAGAAAAATGTTCAGGTTCTAGCTGTACAAAACCTCCTTTATATGCAGTTATGCTTTTATTATTAAACTGTGAAGTTATCATTTCCTAAAAATTTAGAAAGTATTTTTTTTAATACAATTGTTAGGAAAATTGTGAAAATTTTAAAACAAATCCAATTGAAATTCAAATAAATTCTTTTATCTTAAAAATTTATCTAAGAGTTCATATATAAATCATATAGAAGCATATTATATATAAGTGTATGAAATCTCAAACTGATGCTGTAAATTAGTTCTGAAATGTCCTTCGCGGAAGAAAACATTTTTTTGACAAAAATACATTTAAAGTTGAAAAATAATAATAATAAAAGTCACGTAAAGTTTTGCTTCCTTTCTATAACTGAAAAATTTGGTTTTATCATCAAACTTTTGGCATGAAGATTATCGAAAAAAACGGAATTCTACATTTTTTCAAGAAATCGAAAACTTTGAAATTTTAGGGTCTTGGGAACCCTTAAACCCTTTTTTTAGTTCTTATTTAAATGTAACTCAATGGGGAAACTTTCAATAATTTTTTGAATTGGTGTGTCTTTTTAGAATACTAAAGCAATTTCAGATAATTAATCCTGGTTTTCTAGATATTCTCAGATATAAAATCTTGTAACTTTAAAAATTCATGTTATCTCTTTTCCTCTAGGATTAACATTAAGAGATAAATCTTCAAAAATCTATCAAACCATTTTTCAGAATTCACTTATAAACATTTAGGGTAACAGGTAGTAGAAAAATTGATTCAAGAAAAAATATTATTTGAGGTTAAGCAAGAAATGGGATTTTAAATGAAATTTGTATGAACAATTTTGTTTGGAAAATCTATAAAATCCAGGATTACATACAAAAAAAGAGATTAACATTTAAGATAGCTTCATTGTGTTTTAATATCGAGAGGATAGTGAAATAAATAACTTTCTTTTTGTATTTTCCATAATTCCTAAGAGTATATATTTCAATTTAATCCGTAGTCGCAATGGCCTAATATTCATGGTCGTGAAATAGAAGCCATCATTGCTCTTCGAGTCGCTGGTTCGAGTTCTGATAATATTAAAGATCCGCCATGTACTAGGTCTATCACGTTATATCTATCGGATTGCAAGACCTCCCGTTCTCGAAGTGTGGAAGTTTGAATAGTTAGCTTCCGAATCAGGTTTAGTTTCGTCACTTGACAGAGGTTCAAAATTACTACGTCTGTCGCCAATAGCCTTCGTGTTGCTTCTCAGTGCTACGTAAATATACGATCATTCAGTCAAACAAAAATTAATTTAAGCTGATTGTATTATAATGGATTTAGGAAGTTTGTAAGTAATGTTAAATTCATTTTCAATTATATGAATTCAATTTTGATATAATTAAAATTCAAAATTAAAGTGAGAATAAATTATTTTAGAGAGTTATGTTATTTATAAATCTCATTTGTTTGCAATGTTATTAGAAAACAGGAAACATTTAATGATTAAAAAACAACAATCTCTAAAGTACAATCTTTAAAGTAATAATAAGATTACTCCCCCCCCCTCTTTCAGCAGTAAATGTAAGAAAACATTTTCTGAAGTATATATTCATTTCTAAAGAGAGCAGTTGTCTTTTAAATTAAATTTTTTAATGTATGACTTCAATTAATTGAAAGAGAAAAACACGAGTACTTTAAATCTGTATCTTTCGTTAAAAATAAATTGCATTCTACATCGAATAATTAAAATAGATATTTTCAGCATAAACACGTGATTTTAAAGAGACCTGTGTCATCACTACGGAAATTGCAATCAATCAGGATAAGCAATCTTTTGTGCAACAAAAATAATTTTAATTATAATTTCTATTTTATTGCTTGAACTTAAAATTTAATTAAAATGTTTTGTGTTAGAATCTTTCAAAATGATTGAGAAGCAAAATTGCTTTTCTAGTGTTGAATGTAAGTAGAAATAGAAATTCATTTCTTCAAAAGTAATTTTTATTTATTTTTACATCAGAAATATAATTAATTTTTTCACTGCCTATTATACTAAATATTTTACATTGAAACCTACTTCACCCTACGAAAGTATAGCTTGTTAATTTGCATTAAAATATACAATTTCAAATTAAAGTAATAGGTATAGTATAAATAAGACATTATATTCTTATAAAAGGCAGTGTATCTGTAAAAATAAACAAGTGGACGAAAAAATTGTAAAATATTCAAAAAAAAAAAGCCAACCTATGATATATTATTCCCATGTATTTTAAGAATTAACTAAGATTTTCTAAGCCAAACACAGAAATTATTTCAAAATTAAAATGTTCCCCGAGAACATTCAAAATATTAAAATATTTGTGATTCGTTACCGTTGATGATAAACTTTGCGTTAATGATGGCACTGTAAGGCCAAATGGAAATATTTTGAATAAAAACTACAATCGTGCGTTATAATTCTAAAAATGTATAATTTTTTGCCAAAACATTGTTAACGAAAATATTAACTGTTTTCATTAACTATAATATCAATGAAATCTTCTTATGTAATAGAGGTACGAACTCTTATTCATGGCCATATTTGGTCATGGTCATACTCTTATTCGTGGTCTTGTATCTTATCCATGGTCATTATACCTGAAAGGTTGGATGAATCGATCTTAATTTATGCTCCTTGAAAAATCAATACAACTAGTTTGGCTTAAGAGGGTAAAAATTATTCTTTGGTTATGTTATCTTACCATTAACTCTACTCATGCGACCTGAATCAATATTCTATTATTATTTAAATGATTCATGTGTCTCATTCTGTATTTGTTATCTCAAATCATTAGGACTAAACTTAGATGATAATATCGTATTGTAGCTATTTAATCTGGCACTTAATTCTATATATATGCAGTACTGAATCAACAATTTTACTTTCATTTAAATTATGTGTGTGAATATTCTAAATATAAGTTTCCTGTGAATCATCGGGACTATTTAGAATTGAGATGTTGAGCCTTCTTTTTTAACATCTAGGTCATACAATAAATCTACGCATTCCGTACTTAATCAATAGTTTTTTTTTTTTTTCGTTCATCTAAATATTAGGCAACGCATTCTATATTTGAGCTTCCTCCGAATAATTAGACAAGTTTCGATTCGAGATAGTGACATTTCTTCTGTCGAAGAGCGGTAGCTGAGTGGTAATGGTCAGGAATTTGAAGTTGGTCTTGTTTTCGTCAAGTCGTGTGTTCTAAAGACACGCCGAAAGTAGGGCTGAAGTACAACAAATATATAAAAACTCTAAGCCCTCCCATCGTCGTAACAGGGAAGTTTATAAAGGAGCTGCCAGCTGTCGTCTTCATCACTTGTCAGAGGTTCAAAACTAAGAGGTCCACCGCCAATCACTCGTTGATTTTAAGCGGGAAATTAACACGCGAACTCTCTATTATCTATCTTTGTACCAAATGAGTGCTCTTAGAATAAGGTGTAAACATAAAAATATATATTGCAAACATTTTATCAAATAATACTCTATAAAAAAATCTGAAAAATTTATTACAAAAGAAGCACAAATTACGTGACAAAATATTTATCAAAAGAAAATTGTGTAAAATAGTTAACGTTTATAGGACAATGGAAGTATTTCTGCATAAAATGCAAGAATATGTTTATAATTGTGTCAAATACACAATGCAGATCAAATAGAAAATTTCAAGAGTGTTGCAAGAATTTAAAAATTTTAGTAGATACTGAGAAAAATCTCATAAATTTTTAAATCTGGAAGTGGGAAACATATTTTAACTAGATTAACCTTAAGAACAATTGCATAATGCTATTATCTTCTTTATGTTTGTTGTCATTAGTTAAAATCGGATTGATTAGGTTTTCTATTTCAAAAATGAATGGCCAAATCAAAGACAAGCCTATATTATTACAGAGCTGAAGTCTTTAAAAACGATATTACAATATTTTGTTCTATAGTGTTTTATAAGCGTTACCAGTTATAAATTCACCATGAAGAAAAATTTTGTGTAAATTTCTTTTTTTTTCACAATAGTCCTAAAAGAACAAGTTGAGAAAGTGTACAACGCCATTACATAATTTTTTTTAAAAAAAAAGTTCCATCGTTCCATTTTACCAATATTTGAAAAATCTTTAAAAAATGAGTAAACTGCAATATTCTGAATATACATATATATATATATATATATATATATATATATATAGTTATGTATTTTTAAAAATTTTATTGTTTATCTATTATTTGGTTATCTCTTATATTTACGTTGTTATTCTTATAATATTATTTATGTATTAAAATGTTCTAGTTGATAAGCATTAGGATCGTTTTTGAACCCTCAAATATTTCGAGTAATATTTAGTAAATAAATAATATAGAGATATCTCAATAATTCGTGTTATATTCCAAATTAAATTCCTAATGATGTAGAAATTTTAATTGACTATATTTCGCATTTGACTTGATATTAGTGTATTCTATATTGCTCGAGACAAATACTTTAATTTTATCACCTATGGAGGAAACTGTCGAATGTAAATAAAAGTTTGCATGTACGCCATCGTTTCATAACTTTTAAACCGCATGATATAAAAATGGCATCTATCAAAGAGGATTTCATTTTACACAAATTTAATAATTTGCTTAATTTCTTTTCTTTTCTTTTTTTTTACAAAAAAGCGCAATAAAAGAGATAATAATATTTAAATTTTACTTTTTCATTTAACTCGATGAACTTAAGATAATATAAAACACGTTAACTTACGAAAAAGTGAGATTGATGTTTATTTTTTAAACATAATTTGATTAATATATATATATATATATATTGCGTACACAATAAAGTTACACATATAAAATGACAAAAATTCTTTGGTGATAATAGGAATTTTTCCATGATCTTCAATTCCTTTTAAGGTTATTAAAATTTTTAATTAATTTTTAAATATGATCGCTATTTATTTATGAATATATAACTTCACAAATAAATAGAGCATTAGCCTGAATTTAGCGCGATATTTCATGATTAGTGAAATATTGACTCGCACTAAGTTCGAGATCTAGATAACGGAAAGTATCATATCTTTATAATACTCACAAGCCTTTGCCCGACTTACATAAATTCTCGAATTAACGTGTAACTAGTGTTATTAATTATTTTAAATAAATGCTTATCTGACTAAATTATATTATGTTTTAATTCTTTTATATGAAATCAATAAATCACATTGAATTTGTAATTTTTTTCTATTTATCTTTATAAAAAAATTTGGTATTGCATGAATTTCGGTATCTTGTTACATTCAGGCTAAAACGGTAAAAAACTCTTTTATGTTAAATATTTATTTATAACGTGATTATTAGAATTCAGTGTAAGAATTGTAGTACAATCATCAAGTATCCTAAATACTTTACTGAGTTTATTCGATATGATAAATAAATAGAAATACATCTCAATATCATTATAAGCTTTACATAATAAAAATAAAACATTCAGTTTACCGAAAGTTGAAAATAAAACTTTAATGAGACAATATATATTTACTACCAGCAGAATCATTTCTTTACAAAATACAGTAACGTAAAGCATTTACAAATTGAGAGATAGACAAATCCGTAAAAGGAAAACATTTCAAGTTCTTTTTATTCACAAATAAGAGAAATTTCGTAGGAAGTTCAACCATTATCTCCCCATCCCCCATTAGAACGAGCACGCAGGTGTTTCTTTAAAGTCAAGATAGCATAATTGCAATTCAATTGCATTACCCCTTACCAGTAATGGATTTAGCAGGCTTCATACGCGCTTGAAAATACACCATTTATTTTAAACAAAATACATGCCGAAAAGAATGCCTAATGATGTTAAAAGGAAGTTTTAAGGAAATAAAACCCAAATAAGCATCCTAAAGAATGATCAGGTATTGTCATCTAATCCAATTAAAATGCATTTTATGCACTAAAAATAAATATAAAACATACTAAATTTTTTATACATTAAGAAGATCGCTTCTTTTCATTAGACCGTCATCATTATCATTATTTTACCAGACTACATTTATCGAGTGGATGTATATTTTAAAGAAATTTCTCAAGATTATAATTTGAGGAGATTGTTCTTAGCGATTACAAGTTCGCTATCGCTAAGTGCAATGGTTAGATATTTATTGAAAATAACTCCTGAAGAACAAAACATCTTCAGTAACAATGAAGATGTGAGAAGCTACTCAAATATAAAAATAAAGTTCTTTACAAAATTCAAAAAAGAAAAAAAAAAAGTGAAGAGCTTTACTCACATATTTCAAACAAGTAATTTATCTATTACTGACTTAAATAACACAATCGCAATGCAGGGCTGATTCATACTATTTTTTTGCTACACATTTACGATTTTATACTCATTATTGATAAAATTCTTTGAGTTTAAAGGCATATATATGAAGTACTTTGAAAATAATTTCAATTCTCATAATATTTAAATGGGCTATTTGGATATTTAGAGTCAAGACTCTTGATGTTTGATAAAGGTAAGAAAATTTGATTTCGAAACAAATTGAAACTACTTAAAATACAATAATAGAAGTCACTATTCATTTTTACTATCACACAGCACATCACATTGTTACTGACATTTAAAAACTAAATAGCACGGTTACTATACAATATAAATTCATATTATTTTTTAGGTTTAAATCATAAGTTTACATGCACCAGACAGTTAAAACTACTTAGAATTAATAGAGATCTGTGACTAAGTATTTTGATAGAGCAATCACTCTTCTATGGAGTATGTTTTAACTTAAACTTTTTTTTTGAATCTATATCATTATTTTAAATAAGAGGGTATTGAGAATAAGTTATTTCGTATGCACAAAAAACTGTTTTGGCAGTTAAAATGTAATTAAACTATATTGTACCTTTTATATAGTTATCATTTTCACTGATTTGTTAAAAATATATGATTAAATTTTTCACATACTTAGATATTTCTTTAAGGATGCCTTCATTTTGTTCCATGAATTACTAGTCAATAATAAGAAATAAGTTTAAAAAAAATAGTTTTATGTCAGTATTAAGACTTGCATAGTGATCTCTCTGTTACTTCTAGTCTTATATTCTAATTTCAACTAGTTACTAAAATTCCTCCTCATTATCTCTCATATCTTTTATTTTTAGATATATTTTTATCTCGCTATTAAAGTAAATAAATTCCTTTAATAAATTTCTGAATACTAGTTATTAACTTCCACTTTTATTATTATTTCCCATACCCTCTTTCTCTCTTTTATGACTTTAATTAAATTTATTTAATATTATTCTTTATTTTGCTGAAAAAAGACACATTAAGTAAAGGCGTTTATAGAGTAAATAATTAGTCAAGAGACCTTCAGAACTGTCGGCGAGGACTCCAAATTAATATGCATAATTTCTCCAGCGTTTATTAACCAAAGCAGTAAATAGGAAAATCAAAAACACCTGTCGCTAATGTTGGAAAATTTTGGTTTTAATTTAAGAGGCAAAAATGAGTTTTTCTCTGTATAGCAGTTAACGATTGTTAAGTGCATTAAAATTAATTGAAAGAATATCTTCATCTCTCTTAGAGAAAATGTACATTATCAGTAATAAAGTAGCTCTTGTCTTTTGCAACTTTGTCAATTTGCTTAAGGATAATAGTAAACTATATTATAAAAGGGTTGAGTGTAAGAGAGGAGCATAATTACACGCTTTTCACATATATTTTTAAGTTTTACGGTATATTTTTAATTAAAACGTTTAGCCATTTAATGCTAGTACAGATTGTGTGATTTGTTTTTAATACTGAAGTTCGAACTCTGGCACATTTTGAAGAAGATAGACAGCCATTTTAGTTGCGAAGGCTATGGTATCATTGTAATCATAATAAAGAATTTTATAACCCCTGATATTGTAGTCGAATTGAAGAATCCAGTCTCTTTTCCAGCAAATACCCTGTCACATGAAGCATTTGCTATTCAATAACTTAAAGAATTTTTTTTATAAATTGAATCGCATAAAATAAAGTCTCAACCCAACAGAATGAAACGTGAACCAAGAAAATTAAATGCACTAAAGTAATGCAATGATTGAAGAGAAGAAACTAATATATTAGTTAAACCAAACTGATTATAAAAGAGGCTGGAAAGTTCGAAGAAAGGAGTAGTAAGTTAGTGGTTACAGAATAAGAATTAATAGCGAGTAGTCGTAGTTGAAATGTGTGAACTTACATTGATAGCTGACGGATTGCTTACAAGAATCTTCTAGAATTATTGGACGTTGGTATACCCTCTCGATTTACCAAAGTTTGTTATAAATTCACTTAGTAAGTAATAGATAATACAAAAAAAATCATGAAATGTGATAAACATTGTAGCTTGTGTCTGGAAAACCATATTTATATATGGTTGCTAAGAGTATATTAATAGTGTGAAGCCTATTCAGTTCGAAGTTAATCTGTGAAGGAAATGTTACATTTCTCGACTGAAGACTGTCGTAGCCAGGCAGTATTGCAACTTTATTCTATTAGAAGGAGACTCTGTAGTGTTTTGCTTTCATCCACTATGTGTAGACCAAATAATCAACAACTTGGCACAGTGTTTGCTTATGTTGTTACCAGGAAACACGTATTTATGTTGCATTTAAATAAAATATAAGAAACGTTTTCCAAGAAAATTGTCTTTAAGAAATGTCTTATAATAGACCTTTCGAAGTTCTTAACAAGCTGTAAAGTTTGCAAACATAGGGAATCGAGGTGTTCGATTAGAGACTTGGAGTCCATACTAACAATACCATCAATGATAATAATGCTGATAACTCATCCTTTTGCGAGAAATTAATGTTAATTAACTTATGATACTTTTTTTCCAATTATTTACGAGAGAGTTTGAAGAGTGTAAAATTATACAATATATATTATATAATAACGATATTTTTACATTCTTGAATTTAAAAAAATATTTATTTAAAATAAACCCTTGATAAAAGAAGCGATGCAGTCAGCAAAACGATCAAAATAGTTATTCACTATGATTAACTGTCATCAGTATATATATATATATATATATGTGTGTGTGTGTGTGCGTGTGTGTGTGTGTGTGTAAGAGGTAATCCAAACATTAGAGGGAAAAAAAGTAATATAAAATTTTTAGGTATTTTACTACAAATCGAAATATCATTTATTAAAATCTTAATATACTTCTCATAAAAAAAACTATAGAGTGCTTTGAAAAACAGAGCTATAAGAAAGTAACAATTATAAAATTATATAATAGAAAATAATTTGAAAATATTTAACATCTCTAATTTATTATTCCTTTCATTAGAAATATGAAAATAAAAAATTCAACGGAAGTACACACACACTCGTATAAGCAGTAATCTGTTTTTAATTCACAGAAATGGGAAACGAAAAAAAAATCCTACATCAACAAGTTAAAATGTTAATTAATTAATTAATCTTCTTTTTCATGCTTCTACATGCAATTTTAAGCGATTTATTTCAAATATGTCTAGAAATACTTAACAGCCATTAAAAGTTAATTTGTTCCAATAATGGAATACGAAACGTCACGGATAATTCTCATCCGCAATTGGCCGACAAAGAGAATTTTTACTTCTTCTTCTGATAACACATTCATTTCCGTCACCCAGATAATGCCATAGATAAATTACTTCGATAAGTCAGGAAACTTTTCACGTCCCTCTCGAAGATTATATCCGTTTTAACTCGCTATGGATAAATAAATGGAACCCAAAGCAGTATTCAATTTATTCAGCATTATCAATGTCTGTCTCCAAACGTTTTATCGTTTGCACATTTTATAAATTATCCTATTTTGCACCATTAAAAGATAACAGATATGAGTAATATTTTAATTTCCTTTCTGTATGACTTCCACAGATTGCTTACAAACTTTTCATTGTCATATTCAGATGCGGTATTGTATGTTAGATTAATTTGTGGTTCTTATTCATCCGTTGATAATTTATAAAAGTGGTTTATTCGGGAGTACTTTTACTTATTTTAACAAATAAACAAAGATACGTATTATGAAACCTTCAAAGAAGGTTTATTTTGACAGATATTTCTATATAGTAGTTTGAAATTAAAAATATGTTACTACATACTGGGGTATAAAAATATATTTAACGTGGGTAATCCTTTCAAAGCAGAACACCACATCAAATTAGACAAGAATAAATAAAGTCACTCTAATATTTATGTAGATTAACAAGGTTGTATTAACACCAACAAGATATATTCAAAATAATATTAACTTTAATATGTTATACATTGTGCTCTTATATTTAAGCGTTTACTCCTGGGAGGGAAGGAAATGGAGTTAATATTTAGACGAGTACGGGCTCCCAAAGCACTTCAAAGATATTTTTCCTTTTCTCCCACTTCCCGTTTTTCCTTTGTCAATTGATTTCTGTCTTAGAGGATAAGTTACCATATTTTAAATAAATGTTTGATGCTACTTATTTAGCTTTGGTGGATGCCCCATGAGGTTTCACTATCATTATATCATTTAAATATTAATTTGGATTCAAAATTAAAAGATAAAAATAATGTTAATTCTGTAAACTAAAAATTAGAGTAAACAATTATGGAATAAAATATATTTAAGTAGATTAAGGCTACTTGAAGCAATCTCGGTTACGTAACACCAGATATTTACTGTTTATGATGGAAATAAACAAGAGCTTTTTGATATGTAATAAAGAAGGATGAAAGGTCTATCTGAATGTTGCGTAATAAACTAACAATGTTGGATAAATTGTACACTGAAATTCTTTAATTTCAAACTAATTAGTAGAAAGTTGTTTGTGTTAAAATATTTTGGATAAATGTTTTTCAAAGCATTTCCCTTGCGAAGAAACGGAATGACCAAAGTTTGAACTCATATCTTAAATTCCTTCATGTAATGTACATATTACAGTTTCTGTTACTTTAAACAATTAGCTATTTTATCAAGTCGTTCAGTATGACAAGATTTTCGGGAGATAAATAGTTTCTTTCAAACTTCTATACAAGTAAAAGCCACACTATCCTAGATCAAAAATGTTGATTAGCATATCCACTCCCAATTCATATTTATATCCGCAATTTTATCATATTATTAAGTTGTTAAAATTAGATTAGCAATAAACAAACAAATCATATTTGTTAAATCCGTTCTTCTTGTATAATGTCTCAATTATTTTTTAAATATTAGATTCAAGAAAATATACGTTTATTGAACAGAGATAATTTAAATTAGAGTATAAGAAATTAGATACAAAGTGTCTTTATTTTCAGGTTGATTGATTGGTAGTTTTATTAGCTTTTCACAAAGAAGCAAAACGAGGGTTATTGGTGACTGACCTCGAAATTTGAAACTTCGGACAAGGACGACGTCTCAACTGATACTAACGCTCCAATTTTGTAGACCATTCTTATGTAAGTACTCGGAGCCTCGATACATTTAACGTGATTCAGCATCCTTATACAATGAATCTTCAGTGGAATCGTCTCTCGAGCACCCGATTCGATGAAAACAACTCGACGATTGTGAGTCTGTGACCATAACCATTCGGCTACCCCTCCAGTATGAAAAGAATTTCTGCAACATATCAGGAATTCATAAAAAAGATTACATTTCATTCATGAATAAATGGAATTTCATCTCTTCTTTGCGCAAAACAAAGAATAATTTTTGCATAAATCTATTCAAATAAGTATTTACCAAATTTGAAAAATATTATGATACATTATAATGAACACTTTTGTCTTGTGTGTATATAGTACAAAAATTCCCAGTTTAATCTCGCACTCGCATCACGTACTCTCAGCTATATCTCTTGAACGGAAAGAGACGGATCGTTACTTTATCAGGCAGTTACAATTTCAAGTCGTTACAGTACATTAGCTGGATCTTGCATCAAAAATGATGGAACATTCTCTCTGGATGAGAAAAAAAAGTTGATAGATGAGAGAACATTAATTTCCTTGCTGTTCTTTTAGATTTTAAGGAGGACTTTCACTTTATGAAAAATGTTAGTGATTAACTCGGAAAAATCTGATTAGAGAAAAAAAAATATTACAAATGTTTTTTTTTTTCTTTCTAATCGGGCCTTATAATTACGGCACACTAATTTCTGATAAAATCGATGTCCATTCTAGTTTTTTACGTGAAAATTATTGTTATAATAACACTAAGACATCACACTAGGAATCATCATTAAACTATGTATCCATTACAAGAATTTATAGTTTTTTTAAAGAATAAATTGTAGAAGCTAAAAATTATTATCAATCATGAAGTAAGAATGTTTAATTTAATCTAAGTCTATGTGTAAGTTAAAAGTCATGCCTAGTGCCTCAGATTAAAGAAAATACCATAAAGTTCCTTGATATTAAGAAATAACCTAAGATGTATTGTTTACCTAAGATATCTAGCTAAAATTCTACCTACATATTAATAAATTCTTATATAATGCTGTAAATTACATCTAGTAATGTTGATTTGTTTGATTTCATTAGATCATAGATTGAAGTAATCCACTGTATCGTAAAGTTTTAATTATTACTATAATTATCAAGATAAAAATTAATTTTTATTCATTATTTATAAGACTTCTCATAATATTTAACATCCTGAGTTATAAATTTGACTCAGTATTTTTGGATCTTTGGAAGGCTATAGAACACATCTTTGAACACTATTTTCTCCCTACTGCAGGTTAAATCATCTGCAGATTCCTGAAATCGAAAAAACTCAACATTATTAGCTACAATTTACAACATCATGAGCATAAGGATCAATTAATAATCTAAATATATTTTATCCAGATCCTTCTGTTATTTCTTATTCTTGTTAACATTTAGAACTTTGGGATAGCCTCTCGTATTAAAAAAGAGTCAAATTGTTGATCAGAAAATAGAGAATTCATTTCTTCAATAGAATGTAGATGACGTGAAGTATAACAATATTATCGAATGTTTTTTTTTCTATAATTGATACTTTTGCATACTTAATTACATTTTTTTTTCATTTTTCATTTTTTTCAATTTTTAATATATACACACACCACACACACATACAGAGAGGGAGAGAAAGAGATTTGAGGGGCTCTTTAATTTCTGGAAATAAGAGCTCCAAAGTAGAAAAATATCACTTTACATACATATGTATTTATTTTACATGTTTAATTTTATTTATATTTGTTTTGGGGGTCGTAAATGTATGAAGCCTGACTTCAAGTATTTATCTGTTCAATATTATGCTGCTGAGATAGATACATATAAGCAAAGAAAATATATCCATCAAAATAAATTTTCGGAAATGTACAGAGGAAAACATTGTTTTAGAAGTAGTGAACGATTAGACATTAATTTCTATAAAATAAATATGTTTAAATACCTTTAACTAATCACGGCAACCTTTTGAAACACTTATTTTAAGACTTTGTAAATTTTTATCAATCTCATTTTAAAATAATATTTATTTCATGTGCATGATGATAGTGTATACAATTTAAGCTTTTTTAGTTAATATTATTAACATCTGAAATATTACGGCAGTAAAGACGTTTCTTTTACTGAATGTTTTAGAATGGAATTGAAACAAACAATAATATTAATTTCTTTTTTTAAAAAAAAGCGTTATATGATTGGATTATTTCTCTGTTCCTTATTTTTCTTTGTAATCCATGTGGAAGAATATTAAAATGGTCATTATAAGAATGACACGCCATTTGACTAAAGATTCGTATAATTCAAAATAATACACCAAAATCATACATTGTCTGATTCATTCTTGCGTAAGAACTTAAGTATATAGAGTGTCACTATTTTCCTAGATTGTAGATATTTATCTTTTCTCAATAAAAAAGTCGTGTTACAAAGGGAAAAAAAGAATGTTTACTTTGTAGAATTCGTCTTTCTATCATTGATTCGACAAATTCGTTTTTGAATTATCCATATTTTAACGATTTAATCATTATCAAATTAATCATTAAGTTTATATAAAGTTATCACTATCATAATTCTAAAGGATTTAATAGCATATTTGTTAATTTCCTGAGACCTTTACGAAAAATGCAAATTTTTCTAAATATTGATAGTATTATTTTGAATAAATATGAATTTTTAAAGAGAAAGATATTTAAAAAAATTTCCTTATGTTCAATTAATTACATGGTACCCAAATAAGTATCTAAGATCTACATGCTGATAATTTTGCCATATATTTGTAACATTAAAATGAATGTTGTAGGGAAATAAAAATATTCGTAATGAAATTCATAAATGCCACTTCTGTTTTGAAAACGTAAATAAATGATACACATCTTGAGATACAGTTGTGAGCCTAGCATCTCAAGATGTGCTGCAGGCAAGCTGCTATATGAAACGATGTCAACCTTATCTAAATTGCTAATTATCTTTTCAATAATTGAATAGTTCAAATGGAGATAAATTACAACGAGCGCTTCAAGAATGGTTCGCCGAAGACTTTTGCCACGTATGCATTGATCTCTACCGGCTGCTTGGCTTACTCATGATTTTCCCAAACTTCTTGTATAATAATATTTCAGACTATTTAGTGATGCTGCATTCTCGGAAACCTTTACTTTCCCTGTCTAATCTTGCTTGTTTCCAATTTGATTTCATTCGCTTTCAAAAAAAAGTATATTAAAAGCGCTATTCTGAATCGCTGCAAACCTGTTTGGGAACCTGCATATCAAAAAAGAAATTTTTCGACAAAATAGTATGTGTAAGGTTTGGAATTTCCTTCAAAATAATTATATACTTTGAGCTTTATATTTAACTGAACATTTGTTTTTTTAAATTACAAATAAATTAAGAAGTTATATCAAAAATTAATATTATAGCAATATGAAAAAAATCACAACTGATCCAATGAGAAATAAGACATAAATAAATCCATAAAATAAGATATATAGAAATTACAAGTAGAAAAGTGAAAGAAAATACATTATTCAAATTTAACATAGTAAAAGAATTACATAAAATACTTAAGAAAATAAATTAAACAAACAAATACCAGAAATATGAAAAAAAGATGTATACGTCGGTATTGAAACCAAACACAGATTGAACAACAAATATCAAAAATCAAGAAAAGAAAAAAGAATGGGTTGATAAAATGATATTAGTAATTCTAAGGATATAAAAATGATATATAACATAAAATATAAAACAAAGTTATTATATATCAAGACAAAAAAAATGAAAAAAAGATTAAAAGAAAACGGAATATGTAGCTTACAATAAAAAGTATAATGATAATTCTGAAAGGGAATATCAGCTTAATCTCTTGCGGGAAGTCAACTATTCTAAGAAATTATTAGTAACGATGTCTATAAACTCAAGTTAGAACTCAATGAAATACTGACGATAATTCTATTAATATAAAAATGTATAATTCTTAAAAAGTTAGAAATAGTAATTAGAGAATAATAAATAATAGGAAGAATGAATAACAATCACAATTTAAAAGGAAAAAAAAGAATTAAAAGGACTAGTTTTAAAATAAAACATATATATTTCTTTAAGAACTGAAAGAGAAATTTTTTTTCAGCATTAAAGCCAAAAACACTTATTATATTTTAGAACTATTATATTTAAAATTACTATTAATAAAATTAATTGATATTCAGCAAGCATACAGATTTTGGGGAACATATCAAAATCATCATAAATATAAGATAAATTATTAAATACATTTTTGTAAAATAAAAATATTATATAATATTTCTTAAAATAGAGAAACTCATTTAACTTTTCGAAAAAGGTACCTTATGAATCATAAATGAGAATTGCATCTCTTATCATGAATAATTAATTATAAATTTTATTAACTTCAATTTTTAAATAAAAACCAAACTACTCTGATTCAAGTACAGTATTATTTGTTTGCATTAATTTTTAATAAGCAGAATAAGGAAGTAAGCAATTTGTACCTCTTTTATCAGAGAAGATAAGGGAAAGTTGTAACAATTTTAGGAAATCTGCTTATATTTGTCATATATTTACGACTTCTTGACCATAATAGCGTCATTTTACAGAGCAACTATTCATTCCTCATCACAAGCACACACAAAATGAATTATGTTGTTGATTTTTCAATATAAAAATATTTTTTTTCCTTATAATTATATCGACTGTTACAACTTATTTCAGATTTGAGACAAGAAGCATCCGATACGCAGCAAATACTAACAATAGAAAGGACAATATTTTAAAATACTTTTTCATTATTTTTTTATTAATTAATGTTCAAGAGATATTATGTAATTACCATTATAATGGTATAGATGTAAATATGTGAAATGGCTGACACTAAATAAGGAAAAGAATTATTTAAACTAACAACATAAAAATCTATTTTCTTCACAGTTGCAGTTACACAAACTAGTCATAGAATGTTTCCTGTCACATACTTAACTTGTACCCACCTCCTGTAAAATATACAACGAACCTATTCTCCTGCAACACAGTTACTATGCACATCATCTCAATCCTAAGCAAAACTATTATATTTCAGCTCATTTTACCCTATAGTTTATTTTTAATTTTCTTTTATTTTGTCCATATAGATTTCATTACATACCACAAACACACAGAAAGGAGAGAACTTCACAATGAAATGAAATTTAATAGACAAATGGATACAGATGAGATATTCATTTCATCCCCATAAAATTAGGGCAATTAATAATACAATGTGTAGAAGAATACAGTACAACTTCAAATGCGCTTCAGATTGCTTCCTGCTGTAATACATGACGCAACTCGGTACATTATTGAGTTGATTAGATGTCAGATGTTATCTTGAGGCCGAGGAGCCCACAAATCATCTTGAATAGCCACCTACAAATTATGTACAAACTGACAAGGTGGAATCTGGCATTTCCGCTGATCCCACAAATGACCTATAGATGAAAAGTACGGAAAACGGGATGGCCATGGAAAAGTCTGAATATGACGTAGAATGTTTTGAGCTATTCGAGCTATATGTGGAGCGATTTATCATGCTGAAAAATTGCCTTAGGTAGACATTAAGGAATAATGTCTTAGGTAGATATTAAGGTAAGACATTTAGGAATAGTCCAAAGTTTGGTAGAAAATTATCATCAACATAATGTTGCCCCGCTAAAGTACCATAACTATACTGAACCAGTTATCATAGGCTGTGGCTTACAAGACATTACAGATTCGCCATAATAAGGCATCTAGATATTGTTTGCGCAATAAAGGGTAACTCTATAACTGTCTGCTTGCACAATCTTTTGATTCTCTCGCCTAGTCGTCATCCCAATCGCTCCAGACCTGTTTTTGGACGAGGGTTCCATCTGGTGTCTACGTCTATCTACATATTTTGAAACCACACTCTTAACTAGCAACACGGCACGCCGACCAGCCTGAATTCTCATGTCAATGATCAGGTCTCTCTCAAACTCTCACACGTCTACCGAGCATCCTTCACTAACTAAAGTTCTCCTAGAGTCGGAATAAAATAATTACATTTATGAATCATCCTCTATAAAGCTAGTTTATATATAAGCCTCACTTCTTGATGCCAGGGCATCTGCCGGATACGTGGTCATGCGCATTCGTATCAAACTTGGATCACTTTCATATGGGATATTATTCACCTACTTTATAAAGTTTTGAAATTGTAGTTCGCTTCCTTCTTGTGAGCTATTTTCAATGTTCCTGAATATATATATGGCAGGTTTCCTTTTGAGTCATTTTCTGTTAGACTATGTCCGAAGTGAATCTTTAGAAAGCAGACACATAATTGATATAGAAAAACCATTTTTTCCCGATTTGGATGCCTGATGGTCCTAAAATCGGTTGTGTAGATGTTTCCTAGTCATCTAGTTTATAATCTCAATAATCCTTATATTCAATTCCGTCAGTGATTGTAGCAGATTGGGATTCTCAATACATTATGACAATTCATGAAAAATTTGCTTAAAACTCATTTCTTCTTTTCCTTTTAGTACGATATGAGGATTCTTTGAATTTTATGGAATCTTAAAAAATGGCAATATGTTAAGTCACAAAGCACTTGCTTTGCATCTAATCATAATTTTGACAAGGTATAATTAACGTAAATGTATATTATAAGGGAAATATATCTACTGTGTTACCAAAAAACAAAAAACCCTTTTCATAATATGTTATTATTCCTTGGAGCTGTGACAGTCTTTTCAGGCTTTAGCTGTGGTGTATGCTTAACGTGACATTTTATTTCCCCCTTAAAACGGGACATCCATCAGTGTTTAGGCAACAGTGTGTGAGCTCAAGAATATTTTTTTTTATAATTTTTATTCATTATTTTAAAAGCAGGAATAAACGCATGAAAATAAATAATTTCTATAATTCTTGTATTATTTCTATAATTGGAAAAGGTTCGTTATAATATATTTAGTATCGATTTCAAATAAGAATAGAATTCTTGATATATTTTTTAAATCTATTTCGATAATTATCAGATTAGATAATTCGGCGTTCCGAAGATTTTGAGCTATGACTTACTATTGTGTTATTTCGCTCTTCCACAACTTATTCTTAAGACAAAATACCCTTTCTACGTGTACGTTTGTTCCTTTTTTTAAAATTTGTTAAAATGTGTTGCACATCTTATGAAAAAAGGGACATTTAGGAGTTCCAAAGTTTTGCTTCAGAGACAACAGGATTGCCTACCTAAACACAGGACGTACGGTCGCATGGTATATGCTACACATAGATTTATATTTAAGTTAAATAAGGAAGGGCTATGAATTGAAAATTTCTAACAAAGAGGAAATTCTACTATGTTATAAGTTGCAACACCGTATGATTTCGGACATTTTTGTTAATTTATAAATGTGTATAATTTATATGTATTTATAAATGTTTATAATTGTGTTTAGGAAAAAAAAAGTTAAAAATAATTTTAATTAATATATGGGCACAATAATAAGCAAAACATTTTAAAATATCAATTAACTTACCTTAAATCAAATTTTACGAAATATTTTTATTTATTAAATGATTAAAACGGAAAACGTGCACACAGCTTCTCACTACCCAAATTGGGCATAATAGATTATGCATACATTATTGAGCACATAATAAGAATCATCTTAATAACAATTCAGATAAAAAAAAATTAAAATATTTGCGTTATGTGCGTGTTTCTACTTATCCCTGTTATAATTAGCCCTTATTTCCTTAACATCTAAGTTAGTTTACAAATGTTTTTATGTATGGGTTAGAGGTGTGCCAAAAGGTTACTTTTATTAATAGGTTCCAAAGTAACAGTTCCTGTGTGGTAATACGCGTTCCAATATTCTATCACTTTCATATTATTTGATCCAAAATTATATTACTCCCAGAATTTGTGCCACTACATTCTATTACATACATAATGTGTATTCATATTTTTTATTACTTTTTAATGCTCTACATTATCATATTACTTTTGAATCACATTCTGCAAAATCAATTTTGACTTACATTCCAATACTTTATAAGTTTTGAAATATATTCTACTAACGAAATTCTTTTTGTTTTATAAAATAAGAGTTTGAAATTTAAATCATTCAAGTTACGTCAAAATTTTTTTAAGATAAACATTATGTGAAGTAGCAAAATTAATAGGGTTAGGTTTCGTAGGGAGTATATTACTAACGGAATAGGCTTAAACATGTAATGCTAATACTTATCCTATTACATGAAATAACGCCTATACCTACAGTGTGCAGAATAAGGTAAATTAAAATCAACCAATTGTATAGCTATTGGAATGAGGGAAAAATAAGTTCCTTTAATAAACATCCATCTAGAGTAATATTTGTAATTTCGCTAAAATGATGATAACAATAATCGACTAATTGTCTCACTCAAATTGCTTCCACATAGCTCTTTTCGCCGCTGTAGTCAAGTGCTTATTGTATCGAACTTACGCAAGGCATGTTTTAGTTCAGTAGTGTTCTCGGGTCATGCTGTTAAGTAAGACACGTCGTGCAGTAGGGCTGATGCGTGTTCAAGTCTGACGAGGTTCAATGTCCTCACATTTCAATGGTGAGGAAGTTTGATGAGTTAGATTGCATCTTATCCTTGTCACTTGATCTCGGTTTAAAACTAAGAAGTCCGTCTCCATTAGTCTAGTGTTGCTTCTCATAAATTATAAATCTACATTACTCCTTGTATGCTTGCCTATTGGCTATTTTAAATAATGCCTCAAACCTTCATCACTTGAAATAAGTTTGAACTCAGAAAACTGATTAATGTACTTCTCAACACAAAGCTGCTTATGACTTGTCACAGTTTAGTTGTTTATTAGTTGAGAATTATGATTTTGATCTCTTCGGGATATGTTACATAATGTACGTCTTTAGAATAATATTTGATAAAAATAAAATGACCTGAAAAACTTGATGTAAAATTGTTTGGAGTATATGAGAAGACGAAAACGGAATTATCCGCGTCATATAATAAAGTCCATAGCTTATAAGGAATTTAGAAATTTTAACGATATTTTAATCTAGCTAAATCATGTTACTTAAAATTACAATTTATCTCTCAATAAGGATATGTTCTATTTATAAATGACCATTGAAAAGATCATTTAAATTATTATCTCATTTAGTGTCTCGAATATAATCGTTTCTGGGCCAATTTACAATATCAAATTTATAAGTAATTTTTAGATAGCAGTTTAAATTAATCAGTATGTAACATTTTCAAGTGAATAATAATATTAAAATCTTAGAAAAAAATATTGCCGAACTTAACATTTTAAATTTTTTATTTTGTGATGGGCAAATTGACGAAAGTATTTAAATTTTTGGTAAAAAAAATGTTAATCCGTGTCGTGCGTTCAACTAATCTTATCAAAATTAATCATGTTCTTAAGTTTAATCGTATCTGATTTCCCATTGGAAGATGTCATCTTAATAAGACTTAATAATTAGGCAAGTGAAATCATCAATAGCAAGTATTCTTAATACTGGTTATAACAAATCGTTCTCTTTTCCTCAATTAATCACTACTTAATTTATCAAAATATTAAGCAATAATGGCAAAGATTTATTACAAAAACTAAAATAAACAAAAAACACAAAATATTTCTTAAAAGTTTTATATTTTGGAGTAATTGTTAAAGAATTATATTCTTAAGAGTTACATAAAGCTCTTTAACTATGTATAGAAAATCGCTGTCAAAAAAATTGTACGGGAGAAATTAGAAGAGCTGTAAACATATAAAAATGCGTTTGCATTAAACATACAAAAGTTGTTGGAAATTGTTAGTTAAATTCTTATGAAAATAAAGACATTGTTCATTGATTCTTGGATGCTTAAGTTGGTAGCACAAAAGTTTCGCTTGGTACGAAAAGTAGCTCATTTTTTACAGGCACTTTATATTATTAAACCGTAAAATCCATGGATACTTCTTTTAATTTATTATTTAACAGACGAGCTGTGGCTTGCCAATTATATGAGCTAAAAGTAGAGCATGAGTGTTTATTTATTTACTTATTACACGTACAAGAATGTATTCTTTTCCTTCCTTCTTAGCTCGTTTCGGGGTAAGAATAATAAAAACATAAAAAATAGGAGACAACAATGCGCGTATTTTAACTATAATTTTTATTAGAACATTGGTTAAAGTTATTTGCAAGAAACTTAAATATCATTTCAACTTTAAAACCATAAAATAAATTACTAATAGTTAGTCATCTATTAATAATTTATCTTGATGTACAAGTAACTCATATCTGTAAAATATAATTTATATTCTCGGAGGACTTTGTATTCACATTTAATCCGAATAATGCCTCAAAATTCGAGATATGTTGCAAAAATTGAGTTTGCATTAAAAAAACATTATTTCTTTCTTTCTTAAGATTCTGAATTGCAAATTGTAACATATTTAACGAGAGACTAACTAAAGCTCTCAAACTGTGTTTCTATAATTTTTTCTATATCTATCTGCACCAAATAATATCAATCAACAGATTTATTACATTATATTGTCTAATATCCCAATAGCGGTGCCTTTAACCCAGAGGATATTAGTAACTATGAAAATGCAGATGCAAATATATAGCCCGACTAAGCAAATATATAGTCTCCGGTCTCTCTAAGCTCCCGCATAACTCCTAGTGGCGCCACTAGTAATGGGAGACAGCAACTGCTAAACCTCATGAGCTAAACTGAGATGGGTCGAGACATGACACCGGGGGTCGCAGTCCCGTCGCGCTATTATTATGTTGGTTTTAATAAAAATCATTGAAAATGGATTTAACATTGGAGAATACTGACAACAATACCAGCATTTCAAAGGCTCAAATTAAATAAGATGACGAATTAAATACAAATGAAATATTATTTAATTAAAAATAACCACCGGGTCTGAAATTACAACATTTAAAAAATTATTACATCCATGAAAAGTAATACCTTATAAATTCGTTTTTAAATTGTGCTCCCAAACAGTTACGGATGTCATTGTATTCCTTTCGTTACTATAAGGTATCTGTACGGTATCCCAGTGCTCTCCAAATAACATATAGCATGTATTACTCTGGGTATTTGGACTGATAGCTATGCGATTTCAGACATATCCTACAGGAACTTACACTTTTTAGGTAATTACGGGCATCATGATCCCGAGGTACCCAAGTAATCTATTCTCTTCTAACAGGGGTTACTATCTCTGTCTTACACGGGTGACTTTGTTTCATCCCCAGGGTACCTTAGTGATCCTTTACTGTTTTCAATATTTTATCTTGTAAACCAATTTTTACCTTTTTGCTACATTTATTCTAACATCTAGATCACAGATAACATAGTTTGGTGCAACATAACCAGATTTAACTCTTGAACCATAAACTGTACTCACTCACTCCCGTGGTAATAGGCGTAAATCACTGACATAAAAGCTTCTAAAGAGTTGGTTGCGGAAAATCCGTTCTCAATAAGCGAGGTGTGTTTATTCTTATGAGATAAGAGTACATTTATTCGCTACGTCATGATATACCAGAACTCGCTCTTTTACACAAACAATGCTCTTGAATTTGTGTAAAAAAGAAAATACTTTAATGGACAGATGTATAAGCTTTCTATTTTCTTTTGAATGATCTCTGCACTGAAACAAGTGATGACGATTTCTCACATTCGTGACGGAAAAAAAAAAAAAAAAAAAAAAAAAAAAGAAAGAAAGAAAGAAAGAAGAGAAACGAAAAAGAAGAAGAAGAAAAGGAAAAAAAACCAGAAGAATAAAAAAATAAAGAATTTAGGACGTTTGTCGCCTTTTTTATGTATGTGACGTAGGAAATAAAACAATTTTTTTTCTGTCACTTTGAACGTGGAAATGAGTTCGCGCTTATCTGATGGCTCATACGGAAAAGTGAAAGAACAGTAATAAAAATATATCTGTTTCTTGCTCATCATATTATCATTAAAGAGTGCAATTAGTATTTTTTTCAATTAAATCATTTTAGGATTAGATGACTTTTTGTAATACTCCTGCACATATTTGGAGGATTTTTACATGATTTCTACACACATTCTCGAAAATGTATTTGTAAATAATTCTTTTCCTAATGGATATTTCATTATGCAGGAAATAAGTATGATTAAAAGGTGCTCTCACACAACAATCTTCATTGGGCCACAGTAGCTATTGAGTGAGAATATTGCTCATTTTGGCATGATTTCAGCTTAATTTGGACCTGGAATGTAACACTCACTAAGGAACATTACAAATATCGCACCAAGAAGAAAGAGGACTACACTCACGAATTTTTACAAAGTAGTTGAATGATATCTGATATGAAAACAATGTAAGTTTAGTGCCAAAGCGTATGGTCTGTACCATCCAGTGAGCTTCAATCAGGAAGTGGGTCCTTAAAAACAGGTGCATATTGGAATACTCATGAACGCGAACATCACATTTCAACTCAATGAGGTTCTATTTTGCCAAATATGCCAGTTAGAAGTTTGAGAAGACATTTCGCACAATTTGGCCAGTTTAAGAGGACCTGATTATTGGCTCAGAACCGTGGAAAGGTCGATGCACCGTGTTGTTCCCCAATTCGCTAGTTCGGAGTGTGCCTTCAAGACATGTTGGCTGCAGTGAACATAAGATGGTACCCACGTGCGGAGAATAGGGTTTCTAGCGACCAGGATGACGACAAGGCGAGAAGATCAAAGTATTGTGTAGGACAACAATTGTAGGGATGTCTGCTGTTTTACAAACCATTTCTAGGCACCTTGTTAGGGCGAATCTGCAATCCAAGTGCTCTTTTCGTGCATTACTTTACCACCAAAACATTGGCGTCTACAGTAATGCTAGCCAGAGCAACGTGTAATAACACAGATTGACAAAACGTGGTGTTAAGTAATGTATCCCGGTTCGTTTCGGGACATATGATAAGGAAGTGTTGGTGTGGAGACTCCCTAATGAACGGTTCAATTCCCCCATGCTTTCGCGCATTACTCTATCCGCATGACAAATATAATGGTGGGGGTTCCATAGCCTACAATAGGCGGATCTCTCTAATAGTGATACCTCAATGGGGCAACATTAGAAGGATCCGCCTATTGTAGGCTATGGAACCTACAACAATTGGGGGGGGGATGGGGCAACATTATGTTGGGGGAATTGATGGGGCAACATTTTTTATGTTGATGGCAATTCAATGGGGCAACATTTTTTATGTTGATGGCAATTCAATGGGGCAACATTATGTTGATGACATTTTTTCTTCCTCACTGGGGACTTTTCCTTAATGGTCTACCCTAGGCAATTTTCAGCAAGATAATTTGCTACACAAGCAATTAGAATAGCTCAAAATATCTATGTCATGTTCACTCTTTCATAGCCAACACGCTGTCGGTACTTTTTACTTATAGATCATTTGCCGGATCAGCGAAAATGCGAGATACCTCCTTTCCACTATGTACGAGATTTGTAGGTAGATGTTCAAGATTTATTGGTCCGTCTGCCTCGGGACAATACCCAGCGTCAAATCAACTCAATGCCGGACCGTGTTGCGGTACGTATTGTAGCTGGAGGTTGTCCGACATACTATTAAAACTTCATTGTGCTTGTTTAATTGTTCAAATTGTATTTTTTAATTGTCTTCATTCGGAGAACAAGTGATTATACAAACTCTATTTGTTTAATTATCTTAATTATGGGATCAAGTGAATCTCTCATCTGTATCATTATGTGTATTAAATTTTATTTCAATCCAAAGCTCTCTTCTTAGTGTACTATTTTTAATGTTCATGATTGTATATATTAATTCATCCAAGCACAGATTTAAAAATGTTGTTATTTATATATTAGGAAATACTTAAGGAAATATTTAACAAAATTTGCGAAAATATTCGACATCACAAAATAATTAAAAACTTGTTTGACATAAAATAGTGTTTTGCATTTTTTATTCTACAATAATTAGAGGTGTTGTGTATTAAGCACACGATCTTTATAACTTCAGTTTAAAATACTTATAATTAAAATTCATATAAATAGCAAACTTAGAATATTTTCAATTTCTAAAAGCAATAGTTTTTTTTTTTTTTTTCTTTGCCATTGTCTTAATATTTGCTGCTGGATATATTCAATTCTTGCAGCCATTTTGAGTCGTAATGCAACTAAAGACCAACTGTGTGTGAAGAATGATGGAAACAATTTTAATTAAATTTTAATTTTTCTTCTCATGTGGCGTGAAGAGAATGTAAAAGAAAGAAAGAGAGAGGAAAAGAGAGAGATAGGGTTTTATAAGTAACTTTAAACAGGGTTTCTGTCACTACACCATCTTTCATAATTTCAACAACCATCACCTTTATTCCCTGTATAACTCTTTATTGATGTAAATTCAAACAAACTATTAATTAAAATATTTTAATACACGTGAAAGTAGTTCAAATAGATTGATTGACTGACATTTTCATTAACGACTCCATAGAAGCAATAAGAGGTATATTGGCGATGGAATTTGTAATTTTTATCCTGAGTTAAGTGATAAGAAAGACACTTGAGACGGAACCTCACTTTTCAAACCTCCACACCCTTCAACCAACGAGGAAATTTGAAGATTCGACATATTTATTGTATATCGTCCCTGCTACATAGCGGGACTCTAGAGACATCAAGAACCTAAGAAAGACAGGCTCTGGCTTCCGAACATGGCCAGAAAACTCTCATTTGTTCTAATAGAATAAGCCATTTAAATCACTACAACCTACGAACACTGAAATTAAACACATAATGGATCAGAAATAAATTTACAATTTTAATTACGATTAAATTTATCTACATTTTTGGTTTGATATTTAAATCTTAAAAATAAATAATTATTTTAACTATAGAAAAATTTATAATTGAGTAACGTATGAAAAATGTCTAGTGTTCATTATACAAACTAAGGTTATTTTATTCTCAGGAACAGAAGGCATGTGTGATTCTTTTCATTTAAGATGTCTTCAACTAAGCCTATAGTATTGCTAAATATATAAATGTTTCAAAGCTCAAAGATTACTCAAAGATACTGCAAGCACTGAAAGTAACTGCTTGGCTCTCATTAAGGAAATAATTGTGTTCAGGATATATAGCTCATATACTTTGAAAATTGTACTTTCCTTAATTATTCTAAACTTATAGCTCAGTTCAAGAACAATTTTCATCTAGACAATAAAGGGATACAGGTATGGATATTGCAAGCTGTTATGAAATGTGATTGGAAGAGTCCGTTTTTGCAAATTGAATAATGATGTTCGTCCAAAAAATATTGCTTTCTATATATAACTCATATTTCTAAGACAAATGCGTGACATTTAGAGATTAATACGGTCTATTATAATACATTACAAAATAAAATATCATAACAGTTTAAATTGACTTTCAGCCCACCTTCTATGTGTTCCGTTAGA
>BMAW01013934.1:0-13122 GCA_019974015.1 Nephila pilipes
AAAGTACAAGCTACAGCCGCTGCAAAGCGGCGTGCGCTGTGGCGCGCTTAAGGTGGCAGCGTGTTTTTTAGCGTTTTACGGTAAGGTAGCCGCAAAGGTATGTGCAGGCGTGCTGCAGCGCAGGCAGCAGGTAAAAGCAATGGCAAAGCAAAAGTATATGGCGGTTCATTAAGTGGACAACCAATAGCAGTTTAGCGCTATCATCCTCGCAACCAATGAAAATTCCTAGACCCTCTCATCAAATTTTTAATTTTGGACTTACCATCAAAATGAAAAGCCCATCCTTCTAAACGAGTTCTATAATCAAAATTTAGGCTTGTAGAGCCTCCATACTCGGCGCCCATTGAGAACGTGAACTAAAGACTATAAATATCAAAGAACAGATCTCAGTCTACTGAATTCATAATTTTTATAATATGCACGTTGTAATCTACCGGCCAGATATTTCAATGCAGTTATCTTTGTAACCGTGTAAGCTTACTTCTTCCAGAGTGTTTATTGTTGCAGGATATTCAATGTTAAAAACATAATTGGTAGCTTGTCGGTCTCATTGTATGCTATAAACATAATATATGCTAAAATATTCTTTCTAGATAAAAAAAATAATCTGTTTCAAAGCTCTCAGTAAGAATTTCTACACTATTTGAATATGGATGACCTTCTCATACCTATATTGTAACTAATATTGCTTATATAAATGACTGAAAAAGAATCTAACCCTATGTTGAACAATTAAATTTAGGAAAATCCAAATATCGAACTGTAAATAGATACAGAAAGCAACACTATTTTTTAGTTATAAAATTTTTCATAAAAAAAATCCAACTGTATTCTTTCGTCATTATAGTTGTAAAAGATATTAATAAAATAAACCTCTTCCCCCTGAAGAGGTCGAGGGAAAAAGTATTCAGAATGAGTCGGAAGTTCTGGCTAAATCTGCGTTATTGATAGAAATGTTTCATCATCATTGCTTCAAATGAAAAAAAAATTAGGTACATAAGAGTTTCAAAAAATTATATTAAAACCAATTATTATGACATTAAAATTTTTTGATAAAACTTCATAGCCAGTTAGAACGAAATTGAGAGACTGCTTATATCAAGCGCGAAGGAGTCCTATTTATTTTTCTAAATTTTAAAATATTGCATTTATCTCTTAATTCTCAATGTATTTTTCACGGTCGTAAAATGATGTATTAATCATAACAAATGCAAATGTATGCATTGAATGGTCAATAATCGAATAAATATCTAATTTGAATGTTCCTTTAAAGCAAAAAAAAAATCAACCAAACTTAAAGAATTTCATCTTTTTGAGAATGGAATCCTGATTATTTACGGAACCATAACATTCCAATTAATACTATATTCTACCATAAAATAATTTTCTTATTTAAATTAAATGGCCTTAATTTTTATGTAAAAGCTTTATATGATTAAAGAGGATCTTTTTGTTCAAAAAAACCCTGATATCACCAGGAGGCGCTTATATCGTGAAGGAGAATAAAACTTTACCTTCACCATAAAGGGCCAAATTTTAGCGCACAGCTTTTGAATTCAGCAACAAAAATTGAAAACTTCATGAAAAAAAAGAAAGGTAACAAGTCACTAATTTTTAACAGTGACCATCAGAAAACTTTTTTTGTGAAAAGTAACGATGAAACTGATTTTGGTTTACCTTAAAAAACTTATTGAATGACACTTTACTCAATCTGATTTTTTTTTATATACGTGCATGAAATTTATTAAGAACTTAATTAAGCATATCAAAATGTGTATCAAGCAAATATGATTTGTCAGGCCAAAACGAGAAACGGACCAGTTCACATGAGTTGATTTCAAATAAATACAAAATTTTTGACTTTTTAAGACAAAAATATAAAGTAAGACAATCGTTGGTATTATATGTTGTCCAAAGATAAAGCAAAAAAAATATGAGAGAAGGGGAAGAGACATATAATTTTTTTTTACGAAGTTCTTAATTTTGTTTTATTCCTCCTAAAAAATTAGTAATTCCGTAGTTTTTTATAATTTATATATAGTAAAGAAATATATTTTCAAGAACTAGTGGTAATTACATTATAATAATATGAAATAAAGTTATTCAGATTGGTACAGGACGAATTATTTGAATATTTTAATTACGATTTGTATCTATTTTGAAAGTTTATAGCCTTGGCACGAATGATACGACAAAGCCTGCTGAAGAAAGTACGTAAATTTCTATGTACAGTGCTTCGCAAGAATTAAAATTGAAACTTCAAAACTGGTTAGACAACATTTTACGGATGATTGCGGATAAATAGCATATTACTTCGAAATTACAGTAAAACTATGGCAATTTAATTTTCGTAACACGAAATCAAACTATTAGATTTCTTTTTAAATAACATTTACGTAATATAGAAGCAGTTTATCAATATTTAAAACCCCGCATCTATTTACAAAATAACAATACACATACTTCAATCGCATAATACAATTCCCAACCTCAAATGTCTCAGAAAAAAAAAAGAACAATCTATTTCACACTTTGCAATCATTCTTCCAGCCGAAGTCTTCGGCAGCGCAACCTGCATTCATATTTTCTTATGTTAATTCAAATCAATAGAACTATCGCTGAAATGAATAGTATTTTTTCAATCAATACTACCACAGATAATACTGATAAGTACAAGAATTGCAAAACATAGTGCTTGATTTTCTGAAACAAGATTAAACCTCCTCTTGTAGTTGGAAAAGATTTTTCTCCTTTGCAGTCTACTGCAATTTTATTTAAGGAAAAGAGTGCACAATTGCAGTGCTAAAATTTCGCAAGGACCCAGTGCTGAAAGGTAAACCCTAATTTATATGTTTGCATCCATCAAATATTTTATTATGTCAGTGTGTAATATAACGATCACAGCGTCTCTAGCGGTTTCTTAAGACTCATCAATATACGGAAAGTTTTTTCAGTGTTTCTCTAACCCTTTTGTAACTTTAACCCTTCTTGGCTTGTGTTTCTCATTCTTAACCTCCCTTCATAATGTTCTGATATCAATTTCCTAAGAATGCGAGTAGCCATGTATTGGATTTTAAAACCGTACTTGAGAATTAAAATATAAATAAAAAAATTTAAAATGAAATACGGACTTGAAATTTTTTTGCTGATGCGCAGTCCGGATTAGTGCTGAAGAAGTCCGCTGTTGGCGCTAGTAACGTAAAAGCAAGGGGATGTACTTTTCACAGAGGTTGGATGAATATTGGAGCACATTTGCCTTGCGACCTTCAATCTCCAGTCAATAAATTGTTAATGAGCAGCTTCGGTCACTGAAATTGTATTCGGCAAATAAAATTTTAAATTTAAAACTAAATTTAATATTACAATGCCTCTTAAAATCTTTAAAAGTTAAAAAAAATCATACTTGAAAGAAAAATGTGGTTAAGATTTAGAATTTCATTAGAAGCCGCATTTGTCCACTGGCAGTATATATGAAGTAAACCAATTTAAAGACTATAAAATGTCCCACTCGTGAGATATTCTCGATGATTTATGCTGGCTAATTATAAAATTCTGTAATTAACATTAAAAAGGAAAGATTAGACTCAGTCTACTGAATTCATAATTTTTTATAATTTGCAGAGGAAATTCTATAGCCAGGTATTTTACTGAGGGTACCTTTGTAACTGTGTGAGCTAATTTCTGCTGAGTGTGTTTATTATTGCGGGCATTCAATGTTAAACAAATTAGGTAGCTTTGCCGGTCTCGTTGTATTGCCTTATACATAATAATATGCTGTTTCAAAAATATTCTTTTCCCGATAAAAAATAATCTGTAAGAATTTCTAATCTTTTTTGAACATGGATGATTCTCTATACCTATTTTGTAACTTAATATTGCTTATATAAAATAACTGAAAAAAAATTCAACTCCCATATGGAACAATTAATTTTGCTACAAAATTCAACATCGAATTGTGTATGGAAACTTAAAACACCACTTTTCTAGTTATACATAGGCATTTAAAGATATTTCTAGAGCCTCTCTTTTTATTAATATGAATAAACAATATGATGTGTATTTTCTTTACAAGGACACCTTTTCTTTCGGAGAGGTGAGAAATTTTAAAATTGTAGCACACTTGCTCGTGACGTCAAGTTAGAGCATGAGAGGATCCTGTGTTGTGTTCATATAATATCAATTTCTAGTTAGGTTTTATTTCAATCCGTTGGTGTCAGAAATGTCGATTTACTGATAATCAAACGTTCTGATAAAGTCTGCCTTAAGGATGAGAAAATTTTCATCTTCATTGCTTCAAATAAAAAAAAGGAATAATTTTAGATAAAAGTGAGTTTGAAGAAATTATTTAAAACCACTTATTAAGATCTTCAAAAATATTTTCATTCAACTTTCAAGAACCAGTTCGGAACGAAATTGGAGGACTGCTTATATATCAATCGCGAAGGGAGTCCTATTTATTTTTCTAAATTTTTAAAATAGTGCATTTATCTCTCAATTCTCAATGTATTTTTCACGGTCGTAAAATGATGTATTAATCATAATAAATGTATACATTGAATTGTCAAATGGTCAATAATCGAATAAATATCTAATTTAAATGTTCTGTTAAAAGAAGAAAAATCAATCAAAATTAAAGAATTTCATCTTTTTCCGAATGGAATCCTCATTATTTACGGAACCATAACATTCCAATTAATACTATATTATACAGTAAAAATTATTTTATTATTTAAATTAAATGGCCTTAATTTTTATGTAAATGCATTATATGATTAAAGCGGATTTTTTTTCATGTGCATCGTAAATTTATTTCATTTCATGGATTGTGAACAATATGTGAAATGAACGAGTGTTTTTCACAAGGCAACGGTGAGGAAGTTTGAGCAAAACATTCCGGTTTTTCATGCATCCACACCATTGCAAGATTTAGTTATATATTCACACACTTGCAAGTTTAACTATATATAGTAGTTATAAATTTAGTTTAACTATTATGGTTACATGATCAACTAAAGTCTTAAGTGCTATGAAAATTACACTGAAATACAAAAATATGCTTCAAAGAAATGAAATACAACATTATTATTTTAAAGAATTTAATAATAACAATAAAATTTTAGAAAAGTAGGTTAATAATAAATATGTAACATTTAAAGTTGATCTTTAGTTCTAATTTTGAAAACTGGTTTAAAATTTGCTTAAGTTATTGGCATTCTGAGAGATGATGATAGGCCAACCGTCAGCGACGTTTCCGAAGCGCCTAGCGACAAGAAAATCTTTTTTTTTAAAAAAAACCCTTATATCACCAGAAGGCGCTTACATCGTGAAGAAGAATAAAAATTTACCTTCACCAAAAAGGGCCGAAATATAGAGCACAGATTTTGAATTCAGCAAAAAAAATTAAAAACTTCATAAAAAAAAAAAAAAAAGAAAGGTAACAAGTCACTAATTTTTAACAAGTCATCAGGAAAATGTTTTCGGAAAAGTAACGTTGAAACTGATTTTCATTTAACTTAAAAAACTTATTGAACACCACTTTACTCAATCTGATTTTTTTATATACGTGCATGAAATTTATTAAAAACTTAACCAAGCATATCAAAATGTGTATCAAGCAAATATGATTAGTTAGGCCAAGACGAGTAACTGACTAGTTCACATGTGTTGAATTCAAATAAATACAAAATTTTTGACTTTTTAAGACAAAAATATAAAGTAAGATAATCGTTGATATGATATGTTGTCCAAACATCAAGAGTCGAAAATAAAAATTTTAAAAATTCCAAGATTGCATGGAATAAAAAATTTAACGAAAGCTAAAATTTCGAATGTTATACTTTACAAAAAACTTTAAACAAATGTAAGAGTAATAATAGTGAAGGACAAAGTGACGTTAAAATCCTCTTATTATATTCAAATGTCATGCATTTTATTTCGCAAGATTTTACTAATTGCCATAAAATATTCAAAGGACATAATTCCACTGAAAATTAGGAGAACAAAATTTGATCAATAATGGAGAAAAGAAGCAGTATTAGAATGTAGTACCTTTCTAAACAACTTTTCCGTATTCATCGAAATTGCAGAAACATTCCGAAAAGTATTCCTGAACAAGAGGCAATCATGCTTACTTAATAGATGTGACAACAAAGGGATTAAAGTTGAAAGAATTCATAATTAAAGTAATTTTTCAATGTGTGAATCAGAGGTGGAAAGAAATGAAAGAACGAAAATTATGTAAATGCCTATCCTTTGACTCCCAATCAGCATTTAAACAAGCAATATTGACAAGTTTAATATGGGGACGCTGCAGTAATTTTATTCCAAATCTTCGGGTTTTAAGCGAAATATCCATAGGAGCTAACAAAATTGCAGCTACTTCATGTAAACTTGTATTCTAAAAAAACGATAAAATTTTTCTGTATTCTACTCACAGGTGAGGATGTATATAAAGAAAATTACTTTTTTTGACAGAACTTTACTTCTGCAGAAGAATATTAATTACATTCAGTACGTTGCAATTATTTGAACATATTTATTGAGTATTTGAGAGATAAAATTTAAATAAAACTTTTTATGAAATGAAATACAGACTTTAATTTGAATTGCTGATTCAGAACGCAGATTAAGATTGAGGAAGTGCTGTTTCGCAACCCGGATTAGTGTGGCTCAAATCCACTGTTGGCGCTAGTGGTGTAAATGTAAGAGGATGTACTTTTCACAGAGGTTGGATGAATATTGAAGCACATGGGCCTCGAGACCTTCAATCTGCAATCGATAGGTTGTTAATCAGCTGCTTCGGTCTTTTTCTTGCTAAAGAAATTGTGATATTAATAATAAAATTTAAGTGTTGATGCTGATAATTCTTAATAAAAAAAATCAAACTTTAAGTTAAACCTCTTCTGTTGAAGAGGTAGAAATTGACAATAATGTGAGGTTGTGGCTTGCGCGTAAAGAATGGTTCTTTGTTATATTCGTATTAGAAAAGTTTCAATTTCGGTAGTTAGTTTAACGTCAGCGATCCGTATATATCGTAAATTCCAGGGATTTATTATAAATCAAACGCTCTGACATAATTGAAGGGAATATTTTTGAAAATTGCAAAATCAGTAATTGAATCCCTTGCTCTCGGTCCGGAGAGGCGGTTAATATGTGTACGGTGTGACAATCCTTACACTTGGTGTTCTGCTTATTAAATGTTTGAGTTTCTAGCCCAAAGAATTTGAACTTGCTTTGCCTATGCTTAGCATTCATGTCTTCAGTAATGATCACGTTTGGGCCAGAATTTACAATTTTCATAAGATCATGCTCCGGAAATTGGCGATGATTCAGAGGTGTATTTCGAGCATCAGCAGATTAGTAATTACTTGTTATGGGAGAAAGCTATTAATTTGTTTCTCAACAGCAGTCGCATCCAAATACTGTAACATCGAAAGAGGACTCTGCTGTGTTCGTAATTCCGTTTACAGTATATAGAGGTGCCTCTGTTGGTACGAGGAGTGATAGTAATTCTATCGGTTAGTTCTATCGTATAATTTTATGGAGACGATAGTTAGAGATCTGGGGTTCGTGCCCCGGTTGGAGCTTATTTTCTTGAACCAAAAACCGATCAAGATTCTGCTCGATGACGAAGTTTCTGACTTCTTCAATTTTGGAACGCTGACCCTTAGGGTTTCAGAAACCAGTTGAAAACAGCGCGCACGTTACGATTGAATTTTAATATTGGGTTACTTAGCGATATGTGCACCCATTCTTAAAAGTGACATAGGCCTCAAAAATGATGTAAGCCTCGTCATGAGCCGCCATGACTTGGCGGAGAACAGGAAGACACTTCCTAAATGCTTGATCTAAAAGTTGTTCGTCGACATTGTGCGTCACAGGACAAATCTCAATACTGCGGAGAAATTTCCAGTTAAATTAGGGGGCACTGAATTTTGAATATGAACAATTGGTTGCTCCTGGATTTCTTTCACTCAGCGACATCCAATCAAAATGCAAATTCTGAACTTGTCAACAAAAATCTAAAATCTCCATCTTCACGCCCAAGTTTATAATCTACACACCAGAACTTAAAGGTCTCTCCACTAATCAAAAATTTTCAACTAAAGTGATAAAAATTATATTAATTTTCCAGAATATTTTCTAAAGTTCTCTAAATAAAAAATGGGGCTTATATAGAACTATAATAATAGATCAATAGGAATGCACCATCTCATTTTCCTTCTTCACTTTTCAAACAGCATCCAGCTTCTATTAAAGTCTCTTATAACCACCAGGAATCGCTAGTGTTTCCGTGACTTTTTTCAAGATAATAACATTTTGACTCGCCCAATTTTACTCAAAGTTCTTATCAGCATCCAGGAAACAACATAGAAGAATATAATTCCCCTTTTCACCCAAAAGAACATTTATTTTACAGGATTCGTTCTAGAAGGGCGCTACGCGCTCTAGGCGCCTGCAGATATCAACGTCAACTACAATAATATTAATAATAATATATATTATTAACTCTTATATTAGCTTAAATGAATTTAAAAAGTGATCATCACTATTGAAAAGAGAAACTTGCATTGTTTATGTTCCAGTTAAAATGGCTTAAAGAAAGGAAATTCATTTTGACATCAAATCAAAGGAAATGGTTAAACATAGAAATTGGATATATCTCTATAAGGATTTCGATAATCATTAACTAACTTTTTTTTATCGATAAAAGAACAATTGATGCCTTTTTGTCAATTTTTTTTTTTTTTTATTTTTCAAATTCTGAAAGAAAGAAATACGTTGTTCCTGTATGCCACTGGCCACTGAATAACACATTAGCATGATTTGATGTCATCATGAATATTAAAAGTACTAAATGAAAAATTGTATTACAAAGTGAATACCAGTGTGCAGATTGTGCTCAAGATTAGAAAGAAATATAAGTTGCTCCTGCAAATAGCTGGCTAACAGATTACCATGATTTCATTTCTCAATGAATATTAAAAATACTGATTATAAATACAGGCATTCTTACATAATATTATTGATTATTATCTGGTTAAATAAGGGTTTTACATTAAATTTATTTGCCTTTTAGACGGTCTTGCATCTTCTTGCTGTTACTTAGGCATCTTAGCTGAAAAAGAAACTTGTTCATCAAGTTTATCGATAACAACAGATTTTTCCGTTCCTTTAAGGATTCCCTCCTTTTGCATCCTCATTTATTACAAGCAAATTTTCATCAGTATTGTTAAAAGAAATGATATTGTCCTTAAATTTTTCACATACAAAATGTATAAGTTTACACATAAGAAATCTCATGGAATAATCAACATAAGTGCAAGTGAGGGAATGGATCCATATGTCACATCTAATGTTGCAATAACAATAAGTGTTTTTTCAGGTGGGTGTTGGCTTAAGGGATGAAATTTAGGACAGTCACAGACATAACAGACACTCCTTCCAGCGCTCTTTTATTTATTGGCACATGAGTTGAGGATCGCTCGTGAATGGACAAGAGATACACTTTTATATATTTTTATAAGTTGCGGGGAAATTCTATTGCTAGGTATTTTACTGAAGGTATCTTTGTAACTGTGTAATCTACTTTCTGCTGAGAGCCTTTCTTATTGCAAGTCATTCAACTTTAAACAAAATTTCCCTCGTCTCGTTGTATGTCTATACACATAATATGCCGTTTCAAAAATATTGTAACGAATTTCACTGTTGGGTTCAGGGATTTCCACCTCACCTACATGAGGAAATAAAAGAAAATAATAGACCAAGAAAATTGTGGCAAGACACAAGATTCCCCCCATACCGCACTACATTAAACAAAATGCAGAGAGAGATCAAAAAAGAACTTAACCTCATCGGAGAAAATAGAATAAATCCCACCCTTCTCACTGCAAATGTCGAAGACAACTCACTCTACAAACTCCTCAAGTACCACCAATCCAAGCCTACCATCCTCCCTCCTCTCCATAGTGACCAAGGACCAGTCTACAATACCATCGACAAAGCTAACCTCTTATCTGGCACCCTCGAAGACTCCTTCCAAGTCAACGAAGAACACGAAAATGAACGGCACACCATTATGGTGGAAGACACAGTAAACCGATTCCTCAACACTCCACACGACGCCAACAACCCTCCTCTCACCTCTCCCAACGAAGTCATGGAAATCATCCTCAAACTAGATATTAAAAAAGCTCCTGGACCAGACAAAATCAGAAACTTTGCACTAAAATCCCTTACTCTCAACTGCATCACCTATCTCACTAAAGTCTTCAATAGATGTATTCAATTAAATCATTTTCCTCAATCCTGGAAACACGCAGTCATCACCATGATTTCGAAGCCAGGAAAAGACCTTCAAGATCCTAACAACTACCGATCTATCAGCCTCATCTCTACAATAGCAAAAGTTTTTCAAAAAATCATCCTTAAACGTATACAGCACTTCTCCGACATCTACAATATCATCCCTCCACATCAACATGGCTTCCGAGAGGAGACCTCAACCTGCCATCAACTACTTAGAGTAGTAAATTTCGTAAAATCTAATTCCAAAAATAATATCACCTCAGGTGGTCTATTCCTTGATGTACAGAAAGCGTTCGATCGCATCAGGCACAAGGGACTGATTTTCCGACTCATCCAACTCAACTTTCCTACTTATCTCATTAAACTTATAAATAGCTATTTATCAAACAGAACATTTCAAGTTAAACTTCATCACCAGCTCTCTAAAATATGTCATATATCTGCAGGAACACCACAGGGAAGTTTGATCTCTCCCCAAATTTTTTCTTTATATACATATGACTTCCCCACTTCACCCTATGTTGAAATCTGCCTTTTTGCGGACGACGCGGCCATTTTAACAAAAAGCAAATCTATCACTGAAATTCAATATATCCTCCAAGATTACGTCGGGATCCTAGAAAACTGGCTTTCTCTCTGGAGAATCAAAATAAATGCAAGCAAATCCCACGCCATCCTCTTCAACCACAGCACTAGACCCTACAACCCACCTCCTCCTATCAACTTCTTCAAAGAATTCATAGAATGGGCTGATCAAGTCACCTATCTAGGTATCCAGCTAGACCCAAAACTCACCTTTAAATATCACATCGAGTCCATCATCCAAAAAGCTTCCAGAAAATTCTATTCTCTACTACTTGGAAAAAAGTCAAAATTATCTCTTTCAAACAAGCTTTTAATCTACAAAACCTACATCCTACCAGTGATCACCTACGGCTGCCAAATCTGGGGCTGCACCGCCGTCTATCATAGAAACAGAGTTCAAAGAACCCAAAACATCTTCCTCCGACACATCGCAAGAGCCCCTAGATACATGGTAATCCGATTCTTTCATACTGAACTCAAGATACCCTCCATCGCAAAAACTATCCACAAGCTCTGTGAGTCATTTCTCAATAGCATTGAAAACCACAACAACCCAACCATCAACGCCCAATCTACCATCATTCAAGAAATTAACTACTATCATCGCCTTGCATCAATCTGACCTTTTAAAGAAACCTGCGACAAACCGAAACTTGACCCACTCCCCCACTTCGATCAAAAACTTTCTCTCCTACCGTTTTTCCCTTCTTCTCTCTCCCTCTCCACCCTGCCCCGGCTAGGGTTGAGCCTCGCTCACCCCTTCCCATCCACAGTTCTACCCTCTCACCTACCGCTCTATTCTACCCTGCCTCGGCGAAAGCGGAGCGCTTGCTCCCCCTTACCCAAGGCAGACCCTACCCTCCGCTCGCTTCTACCAATCATATCGCTCATCCCACTCGACACTCATAAGTCACTCTAACACTATTCAATCCTCTCTTTACTACCAATTCTAAAATATTACTCACAAAATCATTAATACCTTCATGTTTCTATCCATGCCATGCTCCATTAGACAAAGAAAAAGCAGTTCACTCCACTGCTGAAACTTTAAAAAACGTAGCCTTTCTGAGAAGTCTCAGTCCCTCTGTTGCATTTTAGTATACTTATATAGACAAGGGGGGAGTAGTAGAACATTCCAGAAAATAGGAGAACCGCCCGGAACCGGAAGTCGTCAAATATCGCCAAAATCGTAACAATATTCATTTCTCGACAAAAATATTTTGATACAAACCTTTAGTAAGAATTTTTACACTTTTTTGAACATGGATGATTCTCTATACCTCTTTTATAACTTAATACTGTTTATGTAAAATAAATGAAAAAAAAAAAACTCAATGATGTGCTTTAGTTCAGTTACGTATTGCTATTTCTTAAATAGGACCTTTGATATTTAGAAAATGATAAAATATTGTATATTTATTATATTTAATTTAATTAAGAATTTATATATTTAAATTAAATTATATTATATTTAATTTAATATTGTATATTTTTATTAACGTACTTTTCAAAAATTTTGTTTTATTAAAATCTTTAAAATAATGTTGTATTTCATTTCTCTGAAGCATATTTTCATATTTCAGTGTAATTTTCCCCTTACGACTTTTGATCCTTAACCATAATGAATAAACTAATTATAACTACTTTATTTAGTTAAACTTCAACTGTGTGAATATATAACTAAATCCAGCGATGGTGTGGATGCATGAAAAACCAGATGTTTTTCTCACTGTCTTCTGTTACATAGCTTACTCATGTTCATTTCACATTTTCTGATGCTAGTAAAATAAATTTAGTACATCATGAAGAAATAAAATCCCTTTAATCATACAATGCATTTACTGAAAATTAATCCATTTAATTTTAAATAAGAAAAATAATTTTAAGTACCATATAGTACTAAAAGTAATATGAGTTCAGAAGTGAAAGAAAAATCAGATTCCATTTGCAAAAGATGAAATTCTTAATTACACCATCTAAATTCCTCTAATCCCTACGATTAAATAGACTCTCAGTTCTCAGTCTGCGGGATGTTACTAACAGACGCTACGTCATGGTCACATTAATTATTACTTCTCTTCAAGAAGAAGTTTCTATTTAAAAGAGAAAATCGTTATTCTAGAAAGTCTAGGAATGTTTTAAGTAAAACTTTATAACTAAAAATTAGTGATTTCAGTTCCTACACAATTCCTTGTTGGATTTTCTATGAAATTAATTTCGATATGAGAG
>BMAW01013936.1:721-16109 GCA_019974015.1 Nephila pilipes
CATATGAAGTGTATATTTTTTTAAAAATTGATTTTCATGTATTTGATTATTTGTAAATGAAGCAGACGATATTTATTTTGAATTGATTTTCACATATTTAAACATTTATACATGAATCAATAGTCTATTTCAAAATGTAATGATAATTATTAACGTTCTTATAAAATTTTCCAGTCTATATCCTTTGAATCCTTTCAAGTTCTTTTATATTAGTTTCCAGAAATTTAATTATTTGCATATGAAGTATATATTTTTTAAAAATTGATTTTCATGTTTTTAATTATTTGTAAAAGAAGCAGACGATATTTATTTTAAATTGATTTTCATATATTTAATAATTTATCTATGAATTATTGGTCTATTCCAAAAGGTACTAGTAATTATTAAGGTTCTTAAATTTTTTCAGTATATATTCTTTACATCTTTTCAATGATTTAAAAACAGAATTTTTTGAGATATGTCAACGGCACATATGAAAAAAGTGTTTTGTCTTTCTGAAATTTAAATTTTTTTAGAATTATAATCAGCGTAAAATGTACTGGTGATAATTAATATCATTTAAGTCTTACAGTGTCTTTAAAATCCTTTCAATCCCTGTTCTTTAAATTCTTTCAATGTTTTAAAAATAGAATTCTTTGAGACATATCAACGGCACATATGAAAAGAGAGTTTTGTCTTTCTGAATTTAGAATTTTTTAGAATAAGAATCAGCGTAAAATGTACTGGTATCCCTTAAATTTTACAGTGTATAATATTCTTTAAATCCTTTCAATGTTTTAAAAACAGAATTTTTTGGAAAAAACAGTGGCTTATATGAAATTAGTGTTATAGTGAAATTAGTTTTGCCGAATTTCGAAAATGGTAGAATTAGATTCTATGTTGACTTTTTGAATGAATTCGGTAGGGATTGGATGAAAATCGAAATCCCGAAAACGTACCAGAAGAAATATATGTTAAGTTGGTTGATTACTTTAATGTCGAAAAAATTATTTATTGTCATTTCAAAGTTTTAAAAGCAGATTTTTTGGGGGGACAAAACAGCGGCTTTTATGAAATTAGTGTTTTGTCTTAACGAATTTCAAACAAAAAGGCTACATTGATAGACTCAACACTGACTTTTTGAATGAATTCGGTAGGGATGTTTAGTTACATGAATTATTAGTGGCTTATATGAAAATCAAAATCCCCTAATCGCACTTGAAAAAATGCATATTCAATAAATTAATTGATTTTATAATTGGAAAAGTCATATTCGGACAAGATGTACCAAACATTCGTCAGTTTAAGGGGGAGAAAACCACATGCATCTGATTCAGATAAATATTTTAAAATGGAAAGAGGGAAGATAACGGAGAGGAATGGAGTGATAAAAAAGAAATAAAATCTAAAATAGAGAGAAAAAAAGAGTAAATAAAAAAAAAGATCACTAGTGTATCCTAGGAGAGCGAGAGCGTCGCTCCCTTGTTTATCAAAGACAAGAAGTCCCACGGGAGTAAAAGATCTTTCGAGTACCTGAGAATCGTAAATCCAGTACTTACCCAAGATAAATCACCGAGGGAAGAGATATAGAGGAAAATTTTTAGTAAGAAAGATCGTGCCAAGTAGAGAATCATTCCACCACACATAAGAAAATAGTTACTATTTACCAAAAGCCGTAAGAAAAGATTTATATTTTATTTACTACACATTTAAAGATAACTATCGATATATTAATCGAGATTAAAACGTCACAAGTGTTTTTCTGTAGCTGGTTTGTGGTCGTGATTGCCGAGAGGTCACTGATGCGAAATCGTGACAGGCGTTGCTTCCATCGAATCGTGGGCTCAAGTCCCGATGCCATGAAAGACTCATCGTGTATCGCGGCCGAGGTACTATAAATCCATCGATTCTCCGAGTCCTTCCGTTGGCGTGGTGAATTAGGTGAGATCCTCGCCACTCGAGTGAGGCTTAAAATTGCCAACAGTGTAGAGAATATGTTGCACGTTAAATTTGTCAGGTATCAAAGTCTTCATACTTGCTTGGGAAAGATGTGGGCAGTGGTGTGCTAACTTAGGTGTCTATCTCGTCATATGAACGTGTTTAAAATCGGGAAAGTGTACTAAGTATGATTAGCGGACCTTTGTGCCGAACAGAAGCAGGCAACTGGAAAAACAGCCACTTAAACAAGCGACCTCCCCGTGTTAATAGAAAAGCATGCCATCTTGAATTTTAAAATGAAAATTTTAAAGGTAACAAAAGATCGATCATCAAAAAAGCTGGTGTTATTATCAACGTGCACTGTCATACGGCTAAAAGCCCAAGGAAAAATATCGGCATATCAAATGAAATATTAAATATGATTCAAGTCACATATTTAGAACTGTGTTCTAAAGAACTGTGGAAGTGCCTTCATAGTAAGACACAGATTCCGAATGAATGTTTTAATGACATTATATGGCTGGTGTCTTAAGACTTTAAAATCTGGGGCGCTAAATGCTGTCATACAGTTTAATTAAGAGTATAAGGGCTGTGTCGACATTTTAAGGAATCTTAATATAACCCTGTGTTATTTTACTTTGAAATCATATAAACGTCTTGACAATAGTAGAATTTTTGATGCTGAACGCCATTCCAACACCAAATGTAAAGCAGTGCCGAAAAATACTAAGAGCTCAAAGGAAAAAAAATTAATGTATTAAAAATTCAAGAAGGTATTATTTATAAACCAGGAGCATTTTAAATATATTTTATTATGTTTATTATTAAAATTTGCGTTTGAAAGTTTGTTTTTGATTTTTTTTCAATTTGAATTTTCACTACATGTTTACATATGGCCACGTGGATATCAGGAAAGAAAAAGTTACGAACCAAATTAATTTAAATTTTGCAAGTATCTTCCTTATATAGTTTTTAAGAACCTCTATTACTTTCATGGTTATAAAATTGATATGTTTTTAGAAACAAAGGTGAACATCATGTATTGTTATAACTTTTTTTTTTTTTTTGATTTTTCCAATGTTATTTGTCTCGAAACACAATAAAAATTGTAGTAATATGATTTTCATCATGAAAGTAGTACCAGCCCCAAACAATGTTATAATGAATAAGATAAAATTTGCAGAACAATGATATTTTTATTTATTTTTGAGTTATGAGCGTTATTCTGATATTTAATTTATTAATTTTATTTTCAATATATTTTTCCCTCTAAATTTTTTTTTTAATTAAAAGCAGATTATTAAATGTGTTTTTCATAGTTTTAGGTTATATTTCAGCATCAAAGAATATTTTGATAGCAAATATCAATGTATTTCAAAAATTTTCTCCGAAAGTGTACGGATACCTTAAAAATATTTTTATTCATATTTTAATGATTCTTTTGAGAGTTTTTGCGGTCTTTAAAAATATTTTCAAATATTTTTAAAAATCGGAGGAAAAAGTAATTCCGCTGAAGCATTCACTATTTTTTGCGTTTTCAGATACACTTTATTGCATTCAAATAGATCGAATAGTAAAAATTTGAGAACGAAAGTAGAAATTCCAAAGGATTAACATTAAGTTGAAGAAATCAAAATGGCCGTTTGACGGAAGACAACAATCACACAATTTTTCGAAAGTTATACATTGAGAAGGATATGATTTAGGGGGGTTGGCATCTTTTGAAAAACTCATAAGTAAGTAAATAAGTAACAACAGTAGTAATATGACAAAAAAAAAAAAAAGAGTAAAAAAAGGTACATACTTTGGTTATGGATGAACATATTTAATGAAAAAATTAATACGTAATTATATCACGGAAAAAATATGCAAAAAGAAAAATAAATAACTGAAGTATTAATTTGCCCTCAAGTGAAGTTAATCCTAATTATGATTATCTTATTCTCTCTTCAGAGGTAGAGAACTTTTGTGGGAGTACTGTACTAAATCAATTACATGCATACTTGGAAAATTAAAAATTAACGAAAAGGTTACGGATGCGAAATGATTTGATTAAAAAGTCTTAGATAGCAAAAATTACCTGACGCGCGTTATTGGAAACTGTTTTAATTACATGCTTCGTGAAAAATAAACAGAAACACGAATGTTCGAGAAACCTATAATATGCAAAAAATTAATTACCATACACACCAGATATAATTAATACATGCATTGACTTATCTGTTAGATGTTAGCAGCTAATAACGAGAGAAAAATTCAATCTTTATACATATAATATGGCTTCTAGAGAGCTTCGAACCACGCCAGCGAATAAAATCTTTTCCAAAAACCGCCTGAGAGTTGTAATAAACAGGATGGCTCAAAAAGGAATTGTTTTTGACCTTATATGGCATTGATAAGGCAGATTGGTGCTACTATTGTGTGCTGCCATCTATTAAATGACATCAGAGCTAATGTTACACTAAATTGTAAATTAGTAATTATTATTTGGAAACCATTTCCTCTTAAATCAAAATGTGATTAGTGCTGCGTCGAATTGTCACCTGCCGTGGAGATATGGATTCCTCATTTTTTTCGTTCGTCGGAAATCAATCAACAATTAAAACAACAAATTGCTTCCGACGAATCTACTCCAAAGAAGGCGAAGACGGTGTGATCGGAAAAATGATGGTGACGATTTTATGAGATGCGAAGGGTGGCAGTCTCATGGACTTCTTAGAAAAAGAATAAATGAAAAATGCAGTGATTATAGGAAGTTTTGAAATCTATTCCTATTTCCCTTTCACAATACGGGTACTTTTTACTCGCCATCGTATATTGGGTATAATATTACTATCATAGTAACAAATACTTATGAATATTTGCCATTCGTAGGATAAAAAGAATCACGACATATAACAAATGAAAATGCATGTTATTTCACCAAAATGGCGACATTCTGTGAAATGACATGAAGCTCCTGTCTCGCAATCCCTTTTGAAACTCCATTCTTCTTGTATAACTTCTTGAAGATGGGAACACATACTTGAATAACATTTCAGTTTTTGATGCTTTTCCACCCCGTGGCTAAATAAACAGCTGAATTCAAATGTCAGCTACATTTCGAACCCTCAACCACTGTGTCCGAGGAAAAGTTGTCCGATTGCCTTTTGCAGCGCTCTTATCAACCAGACCAAAAGGGAATGCCTTTTGGACTGATTATTAAAGCGTTTTATCTTTTGGCATTGTTGTTGAAGAGAGCCGCAATTATGCAGGGGAGAGTCGTTAACAATACAAATTATTCTAAACAGTTTATATGAACAGTTACCAATAAATTGCAAGCCACTAACAAATACCTAACTCAGTTCTTGACCAACTAAGGATCTTTCTTGTCACAACTAAATCAATTTAAAATTTCTAGCTCTCCCTATTGTCTTTATGATGCTGTTGGAGATTCAACTCGTTGTTCCTTTGATTGTTCACAAACTGTAGACATTCACTCCCCCATTAATAATAAGGAACAATGAATTATAAATGTAATAGATAACAGAGAAGCCTTATACAAAGACTTTCAGAAATCTTGATATGTTTATATTGAATTTGGAGCACTCTTTAAGACATGAGGAATATTAGAATAAATGATAATTTACTCAGCTGCGATGTTAGTTAAGAATACCCATATTATATTAAAAATTTCTGTCTTAGAGATCTCTTGCTAATTCTATTCTAATTTATTTTATAGATTATGAATTCATATTAATTTTATGTTGTCATTCTGTCTACAATCTGACTCCATAGAAAAGGTAGATGAAAGACAGACTCCTCCGAGGTCAGTGTTCAAAAACGCGCCAAGTCAGGTGCGCTAATCAAAAGCAGACAATCCTACCTCTTTCAATTCACTTCACTCCTAACCGGCACCGGTAATTTCTTGTGTTAACCCTTAAGAAAATATTATGATAATTGTAAGATAATGTAAATTGTAAGCTTTATTTAATATTTATGCTGTGATTTGGAATAGCTTCAAGTTTTTTCTTTAAATGAAAGCTCACGCACAGAGTGGACAAAAAATCCCTAACATATTTTAAAATTTAATATAAAATTGACAAATTTCCTTATACGAAGTGAGGTTAGGAAGGAGTAGAAAGCTTCCTACGCTGAAAAATGTTGTTTGTCCAAACAAAAAGTGCTTCAGATTTCGCCTGTAAATGGTATTGCATAACCGCCACTTTCGTAATACACGTGTTTCGTTTGAAAAGATTATTTTGGCACAGTAAATCAGAAATGACGACTAGAGGCGTGATCCAGTCGTCATTTCTGAAGTCGGGAATAGGGTGTCCCCTATGTTATTGGCGACTTTTAGGGAGCATTGGCGACTTTAGGGGGCGATAAGGATTTAAACGTGGCGATTTGTTATGGTAACCCTAAGAATACCCAATGCTTAAGTCACGCACGTTTGGCGACCTATCTAGAAAGTCGCTAATTTTCATCGAAAATCACCTAGGGGACACTCTGTTCCCGACTTTAACCCACAGGAAGACATACTGGTTTGGGTTTATTAACATCATACACGAAGCAAGTACTAAGCCGAGGGTTGTTGGCTTCGTACCTGTTGGCTGACCTCGAATCTTGAACCTCGGTCAAGTGACGAGGACGATTTCTGTCACCTTCCTCTCCTAACTTCAACACCACACCAGCGGGAGGACTTCGATCCTCGATAGATTTAACGTGCATCATCCCCTGCTACACGGCGGTTCTTTAGAGGGATCAAGGCTCGAACCGTCAAATAGACGAAAACCACCGACCGAGAGTCCGCGGCTATGATCATTAGGCTACCACGGTCACCACACACCTTGATATATGGTACAAATTTAAGGAGGACAAACTTAAGTTATGTGTATCTGCCAAGGTCATTGCGAAAAATTGTTCATGGAGGGGGAAGGGGTTCCCTTTTCAAATCACGTATCAAAATTATTTTCGAATTTCAATCTTTATTTTCAAGATGAAAATGCTCTTCATATGAATATGGGATTTCGGATAAACTAAAAATAAACAAATAAAATAAAAAAAAAAAATTCAGTATATGTATATATATATATGTGTGCGTGAGCATCTAACTCTAACACGATTTTGAAATAACATGGTTCTCCAATATACTGTTTTACACAAATTTTTTGTTCTAGTACGAATTCCCCCCCCCTCCCCAATTTTTTAAAATTTTAATTTTGACAGTGCAATCAGAAGACGGTCGGTGTATATCCACATATGTGTGAGTAACTTGGTCTATTTTATAGCTTGTTTACTTTGTATTTTGGAGCTACGGGTGTTTTACAATTACTTTTTTCTTTATTTCGTTGTACTTCAACTTGAACACAGCCTTTCGGTTTGCAGCCAAACTGGAAATAAATCACGTCACTGTTTCGACTATATTAATTCGCTTAAATAAAAATAATTAATTGTTTTAACATGTTATTAACTTGAAATATATTCTTAAAATCACAATTTCTGTCACGTATGATATTTTTTTACGAATTTCTATGCATTTTTTCATTTCGATGATTCAAGTCGATAATGACTAAATCGAAAGTAAAGTTCAACTATTAACTGCTGATTCAATTCGTGAGGGCTTGAAATTTGCTGCAAGTACATAATACCATTTTCTTATTCGCGATTCTGACATGGAGCGTGAATTAAAATTTCAAAGTAATCTTAAGTTTTGTGTAGCAGGGTATCAAGAATTATATAAGCAGCATGAGACCACCCCCATCGGAAAAAAAAGTAGCTGATAACAGACGACAGCTGTGCTAGACATATCTGAAACATCTACTGATGGTAACGTTTTTGACCCAGTTCGTAATAAACTTGCACGCTTGTTATCAAGTAGGGAGGAATAGTTGTTAGTAGTTTTATATCTAATTTCAAATGGATTTTTTTATATGTTGTATGTACCTATAGACTGAAATTTTGCTGTACACTAATTCTAATTTTTTTGTAATGAAAATGAATTTTTTTTTTTTTTTTTTTTTTTTTTTTAAATATGTAAAATGGATTCCATTATAATTTTTTTCACAGGTTTTTGGGAAAATAATCAGATTTTTTTTCATCTAACGCGAGTTTTTAAAGTTGTGGAGCATATCCTCAAATTTATCATATGTTGCATGTATTTTGTTACACGATTGTTTTTGTACGGTTTTCAAAGAAACGCATCTACCGAGTAAAAAAAAGTTGGGTGTATATATAAAATATACAAACATATATATATATATAAGTTTCAGTTTTAAAATTTCAGTATAGAAAAATCCTCATTGATAACTCTATTAACAAAGATCTTTTATTATCTGTATGATAAATGAGATAAATTTTTGATGACGTGTTTTGTTTTTGCTTTTTTTCATGATACTGGATTGTAAGGGCAGCATTAGTTGAGTTTTCCCTCACTTAGATGGCTGCACGAGTCTCGTCATACCTGGTTGTAGACAGTTAACAGAGTGATCAAAATTATTTCAAAATTAATATTAACTAGTTATTATATAATAATAAATACAATGGATACACAATAGTGTATAATCATTGTTAATTCCTAAATTTCAGTTCTTAATTTTATTTCTGCATTTTTGTAAATTAATATTTTTGGTTAAATTGTAATCACAATTTTAACTGTAAAACGAACTGTGATATTTAGATAAAAACGTGGTGATTGAACCACTTTGCTTGTAGATTTCAACCATGTTGTCGTGCATCTGATCTCGGGCAAATAAAATTCCATAATGATCCAGGACTGGTCAAGGTGTAATTTCAATTTCTTATTTTACATCACGCAACCTAATTAAATTAATCCTATGCTATATTCACTATAGGAATTCACAAAAATCGTGACCGATGGGAAATAATAGGACCATCTATGAGTGAAAATTCGAAACCAGCTTTTTCATTTGTATAAGTAAAACATTTCATCCTGGAAAGCATTTTGGTTCAATTCGTACTCCCGTAAGTCAATTAGTTGATTCTATCGAGGGAATCAAAATCTGTATTTAAAATTAAGTAGTTATAAGAACTTTTTTTGAAAGTATGGAAAAGTAAATTTAAAAGATTATTACTGATCAAATCTTAAAAATATACTTATATTAAAAAAATAAGGAAAATAATTACAAAAAAAGGGGGAGATCTAGAAGAATATACAACGAAATGAGCAAGAGGTAATTGAAAACAATCCCATGGAAATATAACTACGAATATTTAACACTGTCATTGAAGTTAGGACAATGATCTCTGCCTGAGGCTTCCGTCTACCCTCCATTTTGATTTCGTGGAAGTAATGTTAATCTTATGGAATTTCGGGAGACTTTAATTCTCACAACTTTACTATTTGATCTATTTGAATGCAATGAAATGCATCTGAGAGAGCAAAAAATAATGAATGCTTCTGCGGAATTACTTTTTTCTCCTCCGATTTTCAAAACTATTTTTACCCCATTTTAATGATTCGTTTATGAATTTTCCGGTTTTTTAAAAAAAAATGTTTGTAAATATAGGAGGAAAAAAAGTAATTCCACATAAGTATTCGTTGTTTTTTGCTCTTTCAGATGCACTTTATTGCATTCAAATAGATCAAATATTTAAGATATGATAATTAAAGTCGAAATTCCATAATATTAATATTACATCCAGGAAATCAAAATGGCCGGTAGACGGGAGCCTTAAACATATTTTAATGATCAAAAATTCGCAATCAGCTATACAACAAAGGCATAACCTTTTATAACCGAGCAAGAAGAAGAAAAAACCAGAAGAAAAGTATTAAAAAATCTCTATTTTAAATGCAAATTTAAAGAAAATTAATTCATCAAATATGATACATCTCTGATACAAAGAAATGTAATTGAAGTTCAGAAATGAAACAAGAAAAAAGAAACACGTTCATCTTTAAACAACCTTAATGACAAACCATTTTAGCCTCAAAGTAAAATTTGCCGTCAAAAAAAAAAAAAAAAAAAAAAAAAAAAAAAAACGTTCTCATCGAAACTAAAACGATAGTAAAATCTTCTATAAATCAAATTTAGAATTAAGAACAAGTCTCTCTAAAATAAAGATAGATAAAAGATTTGAACAAAATTGTTTGATCAATATTAAAAAAAAGATATAATTTTAAAAATTAAAAAAAAAAAAAAGATATTGATGTACACAAGCAAAATAAATATTCCTTTTCCTGATATTAAAATTAATCTGCATTATAATTCTCCCATTTTAAATTAATTGGGTAACCAGCTTTACCATCTGTATGAAAAATTTATTTAAATTAATTTGAAAATTTAAATTCGTAACAACTAGTTTAATATTACATAGGATGTAAATAAATAAATATTTAAGAATAATAAAATATTTTATATAATAATAAGAGTGTTTAAGGATAAATTGCTGGGAAAAAAAGGTACTCTATTAATAAAAAAAATATTTATTTCTATTAATCTTTTCAAATATATTATTAATAGTATTATTATTTATAATTTTTAGGTTAAAATATAAACAAACTGTCTCATAAATTTTTTTTATTAATTTGAATCAGATATAAATAAGGAAAATGAAATGTGTGTGATAAATTCGGTTCAAAATCTGAGATAAATTTTTTTTGAAAAATTATAAGGTTATCTAAATATTTAAATGAGTGAATTAGAGTTTTATATAAAATTTTGCTCATAAGAATGTAGGTAAATATTGCCAAGACTATTACTAGGAGGTACATCCCGGGGTATTCTTTTAATTTACTTTTATTTTTCATCATAATAAAAATAAAAGTTTCCTTTAAAACAAGAATATTTAAAAATTTAAAATTTTCAAGATATTGCAGTACTAATTTTTAATTTTATAAAATTAATGAGCAGAACAATATTTAACTTTTCTATATCTATAGATTAAGCGAATCTTAAAAGTCATAACTATCGATTGAACAAATCTCTTTATCATTAACATTTTTAATAATTTCAAAACTATTTTTTTTTACAATAACAATGTCATCAAAAACATCAATAGTTTTTTGAAAAACATTTTATAAGATTTTATCAGCGTTAGTAATTTAAGTATTGAAATATTTAGTCACTGATCAAAATTTAATGGGTATACAATCTAGTTTCTTATAAAAAGATTTAATTCTATTGAAAATATTTCTGTCCCTACTTATAAATTATAAAAGTATTATTATTAAAAATATGTTAATTATTGATTATAGTATAAAGGGTTTTGCAAATAATAACATAATTATCACACAGGAATCTTACCAACATAATAAATAATGAACTCATCCTGTAGGAATTTCATGGAATTTTTTAGATCTTGAAGCCCAGTGTTATATATTATTATTATTATTGTTGCTCTTTAACTATTGAACTTTTAAAAATGTTTAACTTCAGATGTGGCACGATAAAGAAACTTTAAATACTTGAAATTATAAATTTATTAGTATTTCGTGAGAATAAAGGCTGATAAATCAGGATAGCAGTGGACGTGCATCCACCAAGAAAAGTAATTCAGAGTGAAATAACAGAAAATGTTCCCTGTTAGGGAAGTTAAAGTAAGGATTATTCAGATCATATGGCATTGGATGTGGGGACCTTTAGGTATTTTACGATGACACTGGTTGTCTGGTAGGGATTATTCCTACGGGTTCGAAACTTTGGAAATGCCGACCAGTGCAGATTAAGAAATCACGCGATCGAATAAATTAAGATATCAAATGCAATTGCATGAGGAAATAAAGATGAACTCCTTACTGAAAAAAGTTATAAGAGAATAATATATGTATATATATATATATATATGTATGCGTGTATGTGTATGGATATTGTTCAAAAATATTCTTTTGATATAAATTATACAAGCAAAATATTTTTCTCAATATTCTTATATATTCTTTGAGTAGATTTTTCCTTTTCATTTATTAAACTCTGATAATATTATCAGTAGTAAACATAATAAAAATTAAGAAATTAAGCCTATCCGTGTTTGAAAAATGGAATCTCTCATCTACAAATGAAACTATAAGATCCTAGACTAAAATTAAATTAAAAGCAATATATTAAAGACCCATTAGATATAAATGTATTTTTAAGTTTAGCAGTTATTCGAAAAGAATCTTTGAAAGTATGAATTTACTCTTAAAGCTAAATAAATGCGCTCCCTTACGAGGATAAAATTCATTTCGGTACCTTAGTTCAAAAGTTTTATTTTCTTTCTTCCTATCCGAGTATCGCTCTCCAATTTTTATTCTCATAAAATGTCTTCGACATCCATTCAAATATCTCCTGATTCAAATATTCCTTCTTAACTTTTCGATAGATTTTTCCTATTTTGGCTCTTCCACAATAAGAAATGAATGTCATGCGAAGGCCGAGATATAGAAGCTAATAAAAAACGAATTCCACTAACTTAAGGAATTTTCGACATTTAGAATGTGAGACACTTGAGATTTCAATTCCAGTAATTTTAGAAAATGCTGCTTTATGAATGGCGAACTATCTACTTCTGCTAACTTACGTCATTTCCTGAATGATTAGAAACTTTCTGGATTGAAATTTAATTTCAACTTCGTGCCTCTTAAAGAATACTTCTCTTGAAAAAGTAAAAGAGATTTCAAGCGGTGAATCCACAATTTTCAAATGAAAAAGGAAGTTAGAAAACTAACTATTCGTTCAAGCATTTTTAGAAATTTAAATTAGGAACTGAAATTTCAAAACTGATGATGAAATTCTGAAGATAAATGGAAAATTCTTATTTTGTATTAGGAAAGGAGTTCTGTGTTTGAAATTGGTGATTTGGAAAGATAAAGAAAAAGTTAGTATTTATAGAATACGCTAAATTCGAATTGGAAAATCAGAAAAAACAGCGGGAAAATTTAAAAAAAAAAATTTGAAACATATTTGCATAAATGTTTGTAAAAATAAGATATATGCCTGAATAAATTTCTGTATATTAAAATTTAAGTTGACATAATGCTAACGGTTCACAGTGAAGTACTATTTAAAAATGGAAATTTTAATAATTTTTACAATAAGATAGATTAATTATTAAAAAAAGTAGTTTCTTTAAAAATAAGCCAGAAACACGTTAATTTGTGAATATCGTACAAAACTTGTAAAATTAAAATTTTATTTCACTTACCAGTTAATTATTGTAATCTTATAAAAATTAGTAAAATTAAATGCACGTGTTGAAATTAGATTAGTATGTATACATATTTATTTTATTTTTATATTTTTCGGAGGCAAAACCTCTATTTCTTGTATTATATATTTCAGTTAATAATTTATCGTTTGCTTTTATTTTAGCATCAGAATAGAATATTATTGTCTGCTTTAATATTTTATCGTTTGCTTTTATTTTGGTTTTGAAATACTATTTTGATTTTTATCATACAATCATTTGTTTTAATTTTTTTTTCGTCGGAAGTTGGCATCGTTTTTGTATTTCATAATTTTGATTATGACACGATGGCAAGGAATAAACTATATAGTTTGATTCGTGGGAAAAGCCAATTTATTTTATAGAAATTTTAAGTTAATTACTCAAAGTAGAGCTAGTTTTTACGGGTAATCGAATTACGAAATTTATAAACCTTACGGAAAACCTTTTAGAATTCAACATTATGCATTTTAAGTAGAAAAAAAAGTTTAAGTTATTTCCTTTCTAAAATTAAAATATTTATGTAATTATCAAGGTAACTTTCTTGAAAAAGGTAACAAACTCTTACAGGTCAGCATTATATTGGGTTTATTAAACATCATACAACACTAAAAAAATATTCATTGTAAAATTCTGTTCAAAGTAAATGTCTAATTCCTTATGTTGCGGAGATAAGGAATGCGCCTTTCAGCATCATTCTAATTCAAATAACAAATGTTACATTGTTCACCAGAATGAGGCAGATTCATTCAAAGGGGTTATGTAAAGTGATTGCAAAATTTTCTATTACCAGTAATTCCGCAAACTTTGCTAACAAAACCGTTATATCAGTAAATTACCGTAAATTTAAAACAAAAGTCATAATAATGAGGCATTTTTTTCGATATTTGCATGTCGTGATATCAATATGTGAAAATAAAATAAATATGAATACTTTAATAAAATTCAACGATTTCTTGTAATAAATTATCAGTAATACTTATGTATAAATAATTTTACTCAATAAAATCAATGTATTGTTTAATAGGATATGCGTTTGTCTGTATGTTTTAAAAAAACAAGCATGTGAGAAATATAACTTGTCAACAACAGCTTGGTCTCTTAATTATGACCTGATATTCATGCAAAATAATACCGCCATAGAAAAAGTTCTATCAGATTTCTCTTTTGTTGATATAATAACTATTTAAAAAAATCTATATCATTTGAATATATTTTCCCTTATATTTTCCCGTTGAAAATAATCCAGCTCTTTTTAAAGATTTTATTAATTATATTTTTAGTGTGCCAGAAATGGATTATTGTTGTAATTCAATTTTTTATCAATAAGTTAACTATCTCTTTCATGGATAACGTAACTGCTAATTGATTGATTGATTGTTTATTAACGTCGCACTTAGAAACAACACGAGGGCTGTGGACCTCAAAATATAGAACCTCGGTCATGTGACGAGGACGATACCTGAAAGGGCACCTCCATCTTCAAACTTCCACACCACGCCAACGAGAAGACACGGGACGTCGATAGTTACAGATGCTGAAGGAAAAGTGGATATATAATTTACAGAATCACCGGTAAAAATAATGTTAAATTATCGGTAACAATTTGAGGCTAGAATTCGCAATTTATCGGTATTACACTTTCTTTTCTCTTTTATTAGAATCTGTTTTGTGAGAGAAAACGCAACTCAATAAATGCTGTAAGGTGTTAAAGATCATTAATAATATTGCTTATATAACTTCAAGCTTGACGAAACGCATATCATAGCCTACGACACTTTTCACAACCTTGATGACTGGTTGATTGAATGATTGCTTATTAAATTCTTAATTAGATGCAATCCGTAAGCTATTAGCAATGGATCTTTTAATTTTGACGAACATCCGCCATAGAAAAATTCTTTCAGATTCCTCTTTTGCTGGTTTAATAATCATTTAAGGATAATGACCAAACAGCGTTAGAATTATGGGTTGAAAATAGTCTAGTTTTTTTCAAACGAATTCATTAATGTTTTTATTTGTGTGTGAGTGCATTATAGTTACTCTCATAATTTACCGAATTGCCGGCTAAAACAAGGTGGAATTATTGGTAACAATATGAGACTAAAATTCTCAATATAGCGGTATTGAAATCCCTATTCCCAAGCAAACCCTGTTTTATAAAAGAAAATAACCATAACACATTATGTGCAGTAGGTTTCTAATATTCATCAGTAATTAATTATTAGTAGTACTGCTTATAAGTTTCGAGCTTAACGAAATGCATATCAGAGCCTACGACCACTTCCCTTCATATATATATATATATATATATATATATTAA
>BMAW01013936.1:16134-68501 GCA_019974015.1 Nephila pilipes
TTGTTGTACTTCAGTTACTGTTATCAACAGATTCATTAATGTTTTTATTTATTATTGAGTGCATTATAGTTACTCTCGCAGTACCAGTGCCCATTTAAACAAGGTGGAATTATTGTGGCTGGACTAAAATTCTCAATATGGCAGTATTGAAATCCTATTCCCCAAAACAAACTACACTGTTTTATAAAGAGAAAAATAACCACTAACACATTATGTGCGGTAGGTTCTAATATTCGTAATTAATTATTAGTAGTACTGTATAGTTTCGAGCTTAGCAAGAAATGCATATCAGACCTACGATTGCTTCCACTTCATATGTATATATATATATATATATACTGTTAAAACGTTTTTCTAGATTTCACTTGGTGTGTGTAGTCGGTGTGTGTGTGTCACAGATCAGATCGTTAGTTATAACCAACTTCCCGATAAGCTGAGGCTTGAGTGCAGGAATCGTTCGTACTCGCTCAACAGTGCAGTATTTATTTGCATCAAGTTTTAACTAAAATGTTTTCTTTTCTAATAATGCAGTTTAGCTAAAACACTTGGCGCGATTTCAAATTGGCGCAAACTTAGCGATTCGTTTTTTTTTTTTTTTTTTTTTTTACTGGTAGCGTTAAGTGGAACAAATTAATACATTTGGCAAAATACTGCCGTCGTTCTTGTCATAAGTTTGGTGCCAATTTTTAAAATCTGTATAGTAATTTTAAGGGCTAAACTTCATTATTAAGAAAACGTGGTTAAAACTTGTCGCAAATCTAAATATTGCATTGGGCCAGTACGAACGATTCCCATTTCAAAGCTCTGGCTTGATGATTGGTTAAATTAACTGATCAGTTGTTGACACACCTTTTTTACACACACCAAGTGAGGAAAACGTGGTAGCCACATTTGGCAAAATACTGCCAAATAATTCTTGTCGCCAAGGATAAACCTTTCCTGAATTCTGGTTCCCATTTTTTTTAATAGAATGACTTACAAACTTTCAAATGCATGTTTTGATTTTATGAGTATTATGAATTTCTTAATATGCTCACAAATGTATCTTTTTAAGTAAATTTTAAAGTTAAAAATAACTAACAGTTTTAACTAATATTTCAATAATTTTCTTTAATAAACTTTGCTACCATATAAAAACGTTATTTTTAAAAACGTTGGTTTTTATATCGAATTATATATATATATATAAAATCAATCCCTTGCACTCTTATTATATTATTCCTGAAAGCTGGTTGACTGAATCATTGTTGTTCGTTAACGTCTCATTAACCTCCTCAGTCCCATCGTCGTCTGTAGGAGACACTAAACAACACTTTCAAAAAATACCGCCAAGTTAAATAAAAGGCGTCATTAGTACCCAGAATTAGTTAATTTTCTTGTTAATAGATGGTAGTTCTAAAAAAAGGATTTTTAGTGGATATTATGCATTCGTAGCTTATTTATGGTAAAATGAAATTGTTGTTTTCCGAGAGAAAGAAAATTATACGCTTGAGCATCTCTAAGCGTTCATATTTTTTATTATTTGTGTGATAAAAAATTATTAAACACACTGCTGAATTCCTTAAACTTGCTGTTTTATATATAACATTATTAATTTCTTACTCAAATCTTCCCACTTCTGATTTAGAATGCTGTGCCGCATGTAGGAGATATTGGGTCAATAGCTATCAAAATCACTCGATTTGAAACTATAATTATAGAATTTATTTCAGCTCGGAATGATATTCTTTAATTGTTAACTGAATTCACCAAATGTAGATATTTAAAGGATATAGGAAAGAATCTGTATCTGTCAGAAAATGAAATGGAACATGATTAGTGATCACTGTAATGATGTCTATCTTAAAATTTCCTAGAATTCGAATGTATTGGGCAGAAAAAACTATAACTCCCGTACTCGCAGGCAACATTTTTTTGGAAATCACGTGTTTTCAATAAGAAACAACTTAAAATTGAGAAATTATTTAATGGTATAAGATAAAGAGAGAGAGAGAGAGAGGGAAAAAAACCAATGATAAATTTTGGAAATTAGGAGTCTTCTGCAAATAGTTCGGACAGGTATATTTTGTGATTCAAACTTTACATTAAGCTCATTTTACATTATGCTCATTATGCTAATTATTATTAATTACTCATTAAACTAAGATTAAAGAAATATTTTAAATTAACATTAATGATGTCACTTTGTCCCAATGTCTCTCCCAGGAGACACCTAATTTCTCAAAAATAAAAATTAAAATAATTTTTTTAACATTTTTTCAGTACTTTTTCATGTAGTTAGAACCGATTGATTCAAATTATTTTAAAATTTATAGTTCAACCTTGTGTCTGAGGAGGTTAAAAAACAAACTGAGAGCTAATAGCGATAGACCTCTTAATTTTGACGAAGATCCACCATAGAAAAGTTATTTCAGATTCTATACTTATCAACATAATATTTATTTAAGATTGTACAAAGCTTGAATGCTTTCATTTTTCTCCTCCACATTTACCTGTTGAAAATACTCTAGATTTTTTTTAAACGAATTTATTAATATTTTTTATTTATGTGTGTCTGTGCTATGTCTTGTTTTGTGTTAGCACCACAGAGACAGATGTCAGCAAGTATATTAGAAAAGTGTATTATAGTTAATACACGGTTTACAGAATTACTCTTAAAAAATATACAATACGCGGTAACAATACGCTGCTAAAAAATTCCAATTTGCGGATAAACCGATGTACTGATAATGAAATCCCTAATTAAATTCGTAATTATTTAAAAGCTGTGTTCATTTTGAAAATTCTTTACATTCAGCTGCATTATCTAAGAATATACAGCTGCGATCATTTTGATAAGAATGAAATCAAAAGATAACAGCAGCTATCTCTAGCACTCTGGAGAGATAAACTTAACAAAAACTTAGACACAGCTCATACTACTCATTGTGTATGAGTTTAGAATAATGTTTAGGTGACGAAAATCAAAAAGAGCAGCTACAACTTTCCATTATCGCACGAAATATCTCAACTTTGCCCTGATAAGAATGTGACCAAAAAGAAGTTTTCATTGTCCTCTAATCGTGACGTAGTAATTAATCGTCTTAATTAAGAGAAACACTGACGAAAAGGAATGCCATTTTTAAAGTATCTCGTCGACCTGCGACAAATTCCATTGCCCATACACTTCTGTTCATTTGTTTTCGTTAAATTAACGTGTGTTTGAATGAAAATCTGATTACTGATACGGAGAAATGTTAATTACAAAGCGTATTAATTAAACGGTGGGACTTGGAAATTCTTTCTGACGAAGACTTGGTACATTTTCGGCATAATACGCTCTGTAAATGAAATGAATGATAAATGAGAAGAAATGAATCCGCGAACTAATTTTGTGTAAAAATACTTCTGTTAATTTCGAAAGAGAGATGATGACGAATTTTTTTTTCTCTGCTTCATTAATTTTTCTCTGTGAATATAATATTAATTTAGCTAGTATGTTTAAAGCTTAGAAAATAACTTTTCATATCCATAAATGTAAGAGAAGGTTGATACAACGTTAAACTAAGTGTTTGAGTTGTTTGGTTCATGGCAGCAAAGGGCTAGATCTAATGTCGGTTTCCCGTTTTGTTATTAAAACCTCAGGTTATCGGCGTTTGTCACGCCGACTGCAATCAGTGAACCCTGGTGCCTGCTGCACGCACACGCACACACGCACGCACACGCACACGCGCACCGCACGCACGCACGCACACACACGCACGCACACGCACACTGCACACAAAAGTTATGTGTGGGATGTAAACCTCCGATCATGGGGGCCCTGACTCTGCTGAGTGAGTTACGCTCTCGAGTCGAACGGGGTCATCAAGAGACGGAATCTTGTAGATGTCTCGCCTGCCTTGAAGGTTACGAAATGTTTTCACTATTTTTATGTTTGTGTTCGGAGTGGAATATCTCAAATGTTATAAATGGATATGTAGAATATCTATGAAATGTGTTAAAATGTTCAGAATATGTTTTTAAAGTTAGAATAATTGTAGCATAGGGCAGGCTTCACACCCACCCCATATATATATATATATAATATATATATATATAATATCAATTTTGTGTAATCCACAATGCTTTTATTGATGATTTGAAAATGAGTTTCTAGTTTAGAGTTCGTTAACTTATTCATATATTGGTTTAATCTCAATTGTTTCTCATCATGCTAAGCAATTATGTAAAGTTTCCATTTGAGATTTTTTTTTTTTTTTGCTTTTAAATTAGAAATATAAATAACTAAAAATCTACTACATGCAAATTTGAAGAAAAATTCTCTTGATTCTTATATTAACAAATGATTAAAACGTAAAATAAACAACTGTCCACTTTTTGTCGGTTTAAACAGCAATCATTCCATACCTTGTAGTATAATATTCAAGTTCCATATATTTTAGAACCGTATTTGTGAGTTGATTAACTAAAGCGTTTAACCATATTTATCAGGGTTAGCTCCATTCATGGAGCTCTTTCGTTTATAGTTCAATTTATTGTGTCAGAAATTACTATTAATAATTCTTATAAATATTTGAGATAAAATCACGCATGCCAGGTTAAAATATTTCATGTTCAAAAGTCATAGATTCTTAAAACTTAACACACAATTCCTGATGTTACTCCAAATGTTACAGTATTACTGAGTGCAAAATCGGAAAATCGGATTATTTTAAATTTTTTATCGTCATGACAAAAGCACAAACATTTTCTTTTTAACAATCGCGCTGTATTTATATAAAAATAATAAATGTTTTGTGACCACCTATTATTGGGATTCTGAGAAGGTTCTTCAGGTTCATTTTAGTTTATCCTACTTTCTCACCTGGTTTTATATCAACCCTGGATTACTGAGAAAAAAGAACTTTCCTTAAAATAATAAGAAGATATCTGAGAAAGGACAAAGGAAGCTTGCTTTTTAAAAAAAGGATAAATACATATAAAGGGATGCAAAGAAACTGCAGGATGGTGGCAAAGAAAATGTTTTGGACCCTAAGAGGTAAAATTCTTAAGAATGTCTTTTCTATCATTTTTTATTCTGGAAAAGATAAGTGAAACACTGTTATTTCTACAGTTTAGGGATATACTGACTTATAGCTGAGATGGAACCCTTAGAAGAGTTTGACGCTTCAAGTTTTCTAGACACATTCCTTCAGTGTTTTCTTAATTAAAATGTCAATACAATATATATATATATATTGACAGTACTTGTGTGTAGCATGCGTAGAGCATGTATGTGCAGTGTGTAGGAGTGATAGAGGAATAGTTTTCTTCTTTTTGATGGTTTTGTCATTATTTTCGATATTAATTGTTTTAAATTACTTCTTTTAATAATTCTTTCTTAATCTTCGACAAATCTATTTATCTCTTCATCGTATTTTCTTGATTCAATTCGATTCATAAGGAACGATCAAGTCTGTTTATGGTTTTGTTTGAGGTAAAACGATGTCCTAATAATCCACTTAAGATGGAGTGTTTTATTTTTTTTCGATCTTTGTAACTTTACTATTAATTTAATATTAGTCCTAGTTTAGTTTTTCATTTAGATTTTGATTTAGATTACTGGTTTTATATGATTTTCTTTTTGTTCTTCATTCTGCTAACGGATTATATTAGTTGTCAGTTTTTTTTAAAAGGCTATAGTGATTGTGAAGTTTGATCATGGTGCTGAAACTTTGACTAATCTCCATTTCTGTTTATAAAGATTTCTCTTCAACATTTTCCTCTTGATTTTTCTTATCATGTATTCTTCTCGTTTGAATTTTTATGTCATTTCTTTTTGTTCCATTTTAAATAGGTTTATTTTATGATTTTAATGAATTCATATTTTAAATTTCTGAATTAATATTTTTCAAAATCGGTTGATTAGTTATAACTTTGTTCATGCTAATAATGATGCTGCTTAAGTGTATGCATTTTTTTTGCTTTTTCTCGACCAACATTACACACACAATATAGTGTGATGATTAAATTTAAATTCAATAGAATTTCTCTTAATAATATTTAGATTTTCTGATCTAATCCTTCCCTAGATCAAAAGAGTAAGAGTTCAGTTCTTGTTTCTCTGTCAAGGTATCATCACTTGTTCATTTGCTCATAAGGTTATTGATCACGCTATATTTGACCCCAGATCATAGATTTGTAAAGAATGACCCTTCAACTCTTGTCTATTATGATGTTTCCACAATGGTCCCTAATCCTGTACGCGTTTTCCATGACGTTTTGTATATTCATTATATAATGGGATACTCTGAAATTGGCACTTCTTATCATCTCCTACATTGTAGACATGTGCTGCGGTTAAAAGCCATCTTAAAAGATTTTCTCTTTTCTTCAGCCAGTATGGAAGCCTAGCACAACGCTCCTGCCTGCGCTTCCGATAATATAACTGAAGATCACCAACTGGACGAGAACATGACTCGCATTCGTCATTGTTAGAAGTTTTTTCAATTACAGCTTGATTAAATTTCAAGTAAGTTCATTATAACAATTGATCAATACTCCGGGACTACCAGAGATGGCGGCGAATAACCATGTAAGCAGATCTTTCCAGAGCTATTGTAAACACGCTTGAGTGTCAAGAAATTTTAAGTCAGTCGGACCAGGAAAAGGTTTTGATTAAAGGATGAAGGTTTTCAAATAAGGTGCGCACTTGCTTTCGATGAACACGAGTCGATGAGATTCAAAGAGGCATTTATCGCTATTTACTCGATATAAAAAGTTCTTGGGAAAAAAGAAAAATTTGGGGAAAAAAAAGATTTGGAAAGAAGCGTTGGATCATTAAGTATCACCTAAAAGGGTGATTAACAAAGATTATGTTGATGGAATAAAGAAATTTTGCAAAAAATGTTGTTTTCAAGTTTTGGACTCAGGGTAGTTATTGACTAGTATTATATATATATTATAAAGTGTTGTGTATATGTTGTTGATCTGCATATGCTCATATGTATCATATCTCCTACCAAGGGAATAAGTTTTGCTTAAAATGCTTCAGAATTTGAAATACATTTTTCCTGAATTTATAGTTCGTTGTATTATTTCAAGAGAGCGAGTGTAGAGAATAAATTAACTGACAGATGAATCATTCCGATGCTTTAGATTCTTATTGAAATCAAAATGTTAAACAGTTGGACTTGTTTTCTATTTATACATCAATCGATGTGGTGGGCATTTGCTAAACTTAGGTGTCCAGGATATTTTAAACGTTTTCTAGATTTCACTTGGTGTGTGTAGCAGATAAGTAGAGGTTCACAGTTTCAGTCGTTAATTTAACCAACTTCCCTCAAGCTGAGGCTTTGATGGTTGGGAATCGTTGTACTACTCAACATGCAGTATTTAGACGTTTGCAGCAAGTTTTAACTCATTTTAATATTTTAATAAGGGATCAAATTCTTTCCTGCCATCTCAGCCCTTTTTAGGATTGGGAGAAAATTTCTTTCCCCCTCTGGGAAACCCGGCCTCCCGCGCATGAGGTATCGTAAAGGCTTTTGCACTCACATAGGGGATACTATCTCCATACTATCTCCGGATAGTGGGGTTGCTTGACTTTGGTAGTAATTGTTGGCAGAAGAAAGTTTCCAATATTAGCGCCATGTCTTATCACAATAATTTTTCAAGTTCCAGTTCCCGTTTTTTTTAATGATGCTTACAGCTTTCAATGCATGTTTTGATTTATGATGGAATTATGATTTTTTTAATACGCTCCAAATGATCTTTTAGATAGAGATTTTAAGTTTAAAATAACTAAGCAGTTTTAACCTAATATTTCATGATTTTCTCAAATAGACTTTTCCACCTATAAAAAACGTTGTTTTTAAAACGTTGGTTTTATATCAATTATTTCATAATAGATGTTTATTAACTTAATTCTCAGATGTCAAGGTATCGAACGTATGTCTTCGTTTGGGAGAATAATAAGATATTTATTTCGGATACCTCATTGTGTTTATTCAAAATGCCGATTTTTAAAAAAATCATTGAATATTATTTATTAACAGGTTAAAGTAAAAAGATGAAATTTATTTTAAATTTTTAATTTCGAGTCTATATTCATAAAGTAGAATTTTTATAAAATACAATTTCCGTGATTATTGTCTTAAAATTAATAGAAACATTTTCCACGGGACGTTTTGTTACAAATTTTGCGGAACTATTTTTTGGCAAAAGTGAAATGTAATATTGAAATAAAATGAAAAAAGATCCTAAACAAAAACCTAAAACTCTCTTTCTGCTTCTAATATGATGCGGAATCAGCTTCGCTTCAGAGCAAAACCATACAACAGATATACATTCATCTTACGTATGATAGTTTTTCATCGTCAAAATGTATATGTTTATTTGCATCATGTTACCTATTTTCATCGACCGATGGTGATTTTGCTGAAAGGTAAGGATGCTCGTATGTTGAGACATTCTTTTATAATTCAATGTTTCTGTGTAAAGATCACTCTATTAATTAATCGATGCTACAAAATTAATATTCACTTTAAATGTACATCTATCATAAAAACCGTTCATCATTAAACGTTGAAGATAGCATTAAGCATTGAATAGTTCTGATTTAACTGACAGAAATATTCAAAGTGTTACGAATCCCGCCATCTTTAATGAACGTGCGAAGTCTTAATTACTTGTTATTTAACTTGGACTAATTAAGATTCACTTCGATTCTGGGATCCTCATTAAAGGAGTGGACACGATACGAAGTTCACGATGTTTTGAAACCTTTGTCTGAAGTAATTGAAGTTTGTCTTTCAGTTTCAGTCCCACTCGGCTTTTGTTTGGGACTCGGTATTCCGGCACTGTGTGAGTTCTTGATGAGAAAAGAATTACATTTAAAACATAAACTTTAAGGTAATTGAAACGTTTTCGATAAGGAAAAATGAGCTAATTTTCAACCAAGTTTCAATATTCCTCACTTTTTACAATTAAAACAATGTCATACATTATCACAAATATATATATATATATATATATATATATATATATATATATATATTTAAATTGGTAGTTCAAGATTAATAACACAGTCTACATACATGACCGAAATAAGTTTTTATTTATTCTATTATACTTAAATACTTAAGTTGGGCTTTGGCCACCAAACCAAAGGCCGAAGCGAAAACACCAGAAAAAAAAATCTCAGATGATCATCAGAGGAGTGTAAGAGCAAGAGAGGAGAGAATACGAGAGAAAATTTCGTTAGTAAAGATCTTTCAAAATAAACGTCATATAACACGTGGTACAAGATTAGGGATTCTAGGGGAATGTTAAGATAGACAAGGTGTCTAATAGGGATTATTTTGGCAGATTTATGATAGTGGGAAAGCGAATTTAACCAGTTTTAAGAGTGCGTAATCTAATAAATAAAAGGAGAATTTTGAATGGGATCAAGAAATAAGAATGAAATCTTTATTTTTGAATTAAGGAAATTGGGATAGAACAGAAAATTAAATTATTATTGAGAGAAACTATTAAATTAAAGTTAAATCATTACACACGCACGAACGCGCACACACACGCTCGAACGCGCGCGCGCGCACACACACACACACACACACACACACACACACATATATATATATATATATACATATATATACATAAGGGGAGGACCATGAGACCATATCGACTCTCATTCTAAAATTTTAAGTTCAGATGCAAAAAATGGAAAATATTTAACTAATGAATATAAAGGCATTTATAGCAATAAAGAAAATAAAGGCAGCAATAAAGAAAATGATAAACAATTCGGAAATGACTACTGTATGGTATATTATAACTTAATAACCTGTCAAAGAAATAGAGCTTGTATGGTAAGCAAGAAAAATAGGTGGAAACAGTAACAATGAATACATTCACTTCCCACTGTCAAAGAAACAAAATCTTTTCGTGCTCAAAAGAGGAAAGAGAAGAAATGAGTTATGCCTACGAATCATTATTTTTTTGACAGAGATCGAATACTTCAGATTACATTTCACTGAGATCGACAAAGAATGGCGGTGGCCGAAAGAAATCGCGATTTAAACTTAAGTACTTGATTGATCTTTACTCTTTGAATCCTTACATTTTTAACATTGGTAGAATTTATATATTTGTACTTCAATGATTTTGTTAAAAATTTGCTTCTTCTAGATATTTTTCTTCAAACGCGCTGCCCGGAGATCGTACTAAGTCCTCAAATAATATCTTTTCGGCCCTGCAAACACAATAGCATACTACAAAATGTCACTAAAAATACTGTAACTTAATTTTTTAAAATTTCTAATCGTGCAAAATTAATAATAATAAATTGTAACTAATAATACTCTAATACTATACTATATACTAATACTAATACTATACTATACTAACTAATACTATACTATACTATACTATACTAAATACTAATACTATACTATACTATACTATACTAAATACTAATACTATACTATACTATACTATACTATACTAATACTATACTATACTAATACTAACTATACTATACTAATACTAACTATACTATACTATACTATGCTATACTATACTAATACTAATATTGATGCGCTTTTAACCCCATCAATAACAGCGGATATTTGAGTAAATGTAATAAAATAATACTTATCTCACCATTCCTCCTCTATTCTTAGTGTGCTCAACATTGAATATTCCAATTTCAGAACACGCGAAAAATAGGCTTATTAACCTTATGTTTATTAATTTGTGCAATTACTCCGTGTGTGGTAAGATGTTCAAAAAAATATTGATTTTGGTAAGTACTTTTGCTATTTTGGTTTGAAGATTACTCATCTATTTTAGCCCATGTATTCCACATGTCTTTATTGAAATCAAGAGGTAGAAAAATTAAAATAAATATTGCTGATGAACATCTATATATCAAGAAAAATAGCTATTGGATTATTTTTCCTGCTACATAAGATATAAATTAATCTGCTTCATATATAAATTTATTAGTGAGCTGAACTCTTATAAATAACATTATTATGAACAACATAAGAATATGATACAAATCAGGAGGAAAATTCTCCTGTTAACCCCATCTATATGATAAATTAAGGTCAGAAAATTACCACCATCTATATGAATAAAGGAAGAATTTGCTACTTTTGTTGGTGGCGAGCGTAGCGAAAAGATTAGAAGACGCAGGACTATGATATGAGGTACAAAGAATATATGAATACTGATAATGTGCACCATGGAGCAGTTTCTTCGATTTGGTTTTTTTGAAATTTAAGTAAATTTGCCTTCGCTGCGCATGCTCAGATCGAAAAAAGCTCTACTATTGTCAACGGAACAGCGGAAAGACTACAAAATACAGGAGCATAAAATTTGGTACAAAGGATTTGTAAATTCCGAAAGTGTACATAGAGAAGCCGGTTTTTTTTAAGAATGCAAAATAAATTTTATGAAGTTTTATTTTAAATTTGATTTACGTCATGTGTGACGTCATAGCCTATCTTCTCCAGACAAATGATTTGAATTAGATTTCTTAATAATTGGTTCTTTCTAAAAGAATTATTACGATTCCTTTAGTTATATGTAAAATAATTACTATTGTTTTTCGAATGAATACTCATCTCAAAAGAATGTTCTTTTAAAATGCATGAAAAAAATTCTTTGGAAAGGTTGTTTTTTTAACTTGGCAATAGTTTTGTATTGAAGCGGTGGCCTAAGTGATAATAAGTGCTACTTTATGAAAACTTTTTTAAAATGATTATTTCCTTTTGTTTATTTTTGTATTTAAGACTGCATGTTTACATTTTTGTTTGTTTGTTTTTCAGTTCTCCTATTGGCATTTTTATTAATTTTTTTTTGTTATTTTTGATGGTCAAATTACTGCTAGTGTTGATTCCAGCTAAGCCTAACTTTCTCTTGTAATTGAAATATCTTTTTTGTCATTTTTAGTGAATTGCATTGCCTTAGATAACCATATGTTCCCTTTCACTTCTAATTGAAATTTTTTATTTGTCAGTTTTAGTGAATTATAACTGAAATATCTTTTTTGTCAATTTTAGTGAGTTATATTGCCTCAGGTACTCATACTTTCAGTTCAAAGCTGCTTCGGTTCAAGTCGGGAATAAGGTGTCCCCTAGTTGATTGGCGACTTTTTTGGGGCGATAATGATTTAAAAGGATATGTGGTAACCCTAAGAATACTCAATGCTTAAGTCACGCCCGTTTGGCAACTTAGTTTTTTCGCCAATCGCATAGGGACTTTAACCAGCTGCTTGGTTTTTATTGCCCGAGTTTATCATACTTTCTTTTTCAGTTTTAAGCTGCCAGTTGAATTTCTGTTATGAATGATTTAACCTATTGTAATATCATTACTTACTTTATTTCATTTCATTTTAGTTTATAATGAGGGTTAAAATACAATTTAGGCTCAACATTTGGTACGATTTTAAAAATCGCCAATTTAGTGATTTTTTAGGTTAGCAGTACATATGTCGATGAGTCTACTGTAACGATCCATTTTTGGCGAATTATTGCCTTTATTAAAATGTAAGGAAAAATTCATGTAGTAATTACTAAATTGATTTTCTTAAATATTTTTGTTCAAGGAAAACATGAACATGTATTATACGTGTATTATATTTTTTAATACGTGTATTATATTTTTGTTAAAATATTATTACTCATTAAAAATATTTTATACTTAGTAGTTGGATTGTTAACTTTAAAATTAAATCCGTGTGAGCAAATTAAATTTAATGTTTAATATTATTGAATTTTAATTTCTTTTTGACTTTATGTCACATTTAATAATTAGTTACAGCTTTATATAAAAAAATTAATTGCTATTTTAAAAATTAAGTACCTAAATTTCTGAAAACTTTAAAATTATATATATATGAGCAGTAAACTTCGTTCTCATTGGATTTAAATTTATTTCACTTTACTATTTCATTTAATAAATCATTCTTTTGTAGGAAGCTAATTTAATCTTTTCTTAAAATTATAGTTAAAAGTTGGTCCTCATTAAATAAAAACGACACTTTTCCATTTCGCCAGCGCAAATCTCGCCAAGTAGACTTTATTGGCAACCTCACACAATATACTCATACTCCGCGTCAGTTCTATCATTTTTGGCGACTTTAACGCTTGTGCCGGCGAAATGGAAAAATACCAAAAAAAAAAAAAAAAAAAAACTTTTATCTTTCCACTTGGATTGTTCCATTTTTCAATTCACACATGCGAAGAACGAGTATACCAGCTAGTTGCTTCATATTGTATGGCCCGGATGTTTACGTGTTGCAAATTAGTCAGCATCTGAAAATGATTTTGACACTCTTGTTCTAGATCAGGGGTGGAGTCCAAACTGTGGCACGGTGGAGTCCAAACTGTGGCACTCCAATACTCTTGAAAATTTTAAAAAAAAAAAAAAAAAAAAAACTAAAAGGTAATAATGCCGACTTCAGGAACTTTGTCAAAATCCGTAAATATTCTACTCACGCACTTCGGAATCAATATTCCCGAAGAGCTACAATGTTTGACAACAGTACAACGATGCGCTAGGCAGCGCGATCATGGGACGAGACCAATGATTTTAATTACTTTGCTTTGGCGAATTGTCTGTTGGCGCTTTGTGGTGATTTCGCTTAACAAAGTTTAGAGGTGATTTCGTAAGCGTAAACGTCCGTATGGACGGTGTAATTAGAGGAAAATGCTTTGTAAGCGCGCATACCAATTTCCGTGCTTTGTTTAATCACATACCTCATCGAAGGAAGTTTTTGCAATATTCGAAGAAATCCAGCTACAAATACTAAAAATGAGTAATCAACATTTGATGAGGAGGCGAATCATCGGGATATTTGAGACAGAGCTTCTCAAGAGCATATAGACAGAGACTTTAATGGGTAACAACCAACATTGTGAGAAAATTATGGATACAGTACAATTAGACCTGATCCGTAAAGAAAAATCTTAGGTAAGGTCATTCAGGATTTACAATAAGTAATGAAGCTCGATATTTATCCATTATCATTAGGCATAACAGAAGTACAACAGATTTTTGATTGTCTCGAGAACTTCATGTGGCCTCAGGAACATAGGTTTCAAGGATTACCATTTCCAGAAGGCTGAGTGACACATGCCTGTTTACAAAAAAGAGTTAACGATTGCTTTCTGCTCAGCCCTACGCTCAGAAAAGCCTGTTTCGTATGGTATAGAAAACATGAAGCAGATATCAGTGGGAGACCGGTCTGTGGAGATTCACTGATGATTCAGGAGTCCATTTACCACTGAATCTCAACATATCATTCTCTAAAAGGAACCAAGGACTAGCTACGTAAGCTCCGATATCCAAGAAAGATATTGGCAAGACAAATGAAACTTGAAGGTGTGAACAGGCATCATATTGGACTGGCACTCAGACCACTGTTCTTGTTTGACAGACTTCTGTTATTGCCACAAGGGATGAAATATTTGAACCCTATGTTTGCCTTTTCAGGTGTGCTGTTGACACTGATTTCATTTTTGTGGATGATAATGCTTGACAGTGAATTTCTGGTACATATTTATAGACTAGTTATATCTGAAGACCTAGACCTTATAAAGCATATTGGGAAGCTCGATTTGTAAACTATTGTATGCTTAGCTCATACTTAAAAATAGTTGATATTAAATTAATACGGGGTAGAAATATTAATTTTAAAGTTTATTTGTTGTTGTTGTTGTTTTCGTGTCTATGGACATCAAAAGAAATGGAGCAATATTAATATCAAATGCCCCCAAAAGCATCCAAGACAGCGGCTACAAGCTCTGGTGCCTCAGGGCCGTATGAGGTATCCTGTAGGGGGTGATAAAGTGGAATCAAGCCGAGTTTAAGTATTTTTGGCGCAACAGATGGCCATTCCAAGAGATGCCTTGGCGCAAGCTGGACTTCAGAACAGTTCTTACCAAAATGATAGGACTTCGTTTCGTTTGGAGGAATTTTCATGCCCTTACAGTGACCCGTTTTCAGTCTAGTAATGGATCTTGTTATAATACTGGGGCAGTCGAAGTCTGAATTCAAAAGTTAATTTCAAAATTAAAAAAGCTTTATGTTTATTATATATATATATATATATATATATATATATATATATAGGGAGAGGGACCCTACCACAGAGACTCATAAACTGCCTTAGTAACCGGTATGAATTCTCATTGTGGAGACTATAAGTATAAAAGGGGACCATCTCCTTAATAATTTTTTTTTTTAGTTTTATCTTGTAACCTGTTATCTAAATCTACCTACGCTGACGAATCATATACAAGATCAAGCTGTATAACATTCCTTTTGTGTATACAGGGTGTTTTGAAACTCTTGGGCAAAAATTTAAGGAGTGATGGAAAACATCTAAACAAGCAGTTTTCACCATACAATGCATAGGCCGAGAGCAAGCAGTTAATCGCTAGATGGCGCTGTAATAGAAAAAAACATAAAGAGTAAGTTTTCTACACATCGTCATTTCTACCGCGGATTTCAGGAGGCATGGTGAAATACAGTAATCAGGAAAAAGCCATTCCTCCTGAATTCCATGACGATATGTAAGAAAACTCGCGCTTTATGCTTTCCATGACTGCGTCGTCTAGTGGTTGACCGTTTGCTATCCTCCGAAACATTGTGTGGTGAAAATTGCTTGTTTAGAAGTTTTCTATAACCTTTAAATTTTTGCTCATGAGTTTCAAAACATCCTGTATGTCGCACGAATGATGAAACCACGGGCAAACTTCAAGATTTTTTTAAGGCTATGGCCTGTTCCTGATTAATGAACGCGGTCAAGCTCCTGAAATCCATGGTAGACAAGACAATGTGCAAGAAAACTCGCTATTTATGCTTTACATTACAGCGCCGTCTAGCGGTTCACTGCTTGCTTTCCTCCTATGCATTGTAGGGGTGAAAATGGCTTGTTTAGAAGTTTTCTATCATCACACTCAAATTTTTGCTCATGAGTTTCAAAACACCCTATATACATGCTTTGCTCATACACGCAGAAGATTGTTTAATTAACACGGTACGCAAATATTAATCCTAAAGTAATTCTTATTTTGCTACTTATTCATAACTTTCTTCTTCATATTTATTAATAATTTATTTATTCAATATCTTGACTTATTTAGAGTAATTTTGCTAAAGTATGCAAACGAAATATTTTGCGGCATCGTACATTGCTTCAGTGAAATTTTTAAAAAAATAAAAGGAATTTTTATAATATTGTTATACCTAAATTTAAAAAAGAGTTTCGATTTGAAAATAACTAAAAATTAAAAGTTTGGAATAAAAAAAAATAAAAAAGTAATCTATCTAAGATCAAGGAGAACATGTGTGTGTGTGTGATGAGTTTTCCGGAATTAATTTCTATTTAAAGTAAAAATAAAGAAAGTGCAAATTTTTGCTAATTAAAGCGCAAAGAGGAATTCAAAACGATTAATTTCATTTAATTAAAAATATTGATTTAATGAACAGCGTAAAAATATAATTAATATCTCTTTAGTTTACTGAAAATTTATGTTGTGTATAAAAAGTAAAAACGAGAGGAAAAAAATGTGACTAATTTAATTTCAGGAAATTAATTAATATCTACTAATTTAAAAAGGTTCAGAACCTTTAATCTGAGGTATTATCGGTTTTCGTATCAAAGAATTAAATATTTAACTTTCAATAGGTATTGTTAGGTGAATAATATTATTAATTATCTAAAAATGGTTATAATACACTGCTTATGTATATGCTTTGTGTCTTATACAATGAAATATTTTTTAAATTTTAAATCCATCTTCAAAGGTTTATCAAAAGTTTAAAATAGCCCTGTAATAAGTTTTTTCTTTCTCTTTCCCCCTTCCTTTATAGAAGAGTTTATATATAAATTTCAGCGATTAATTTTTTCAATTAAAAAAGACTTATGGTATTTCTTATGTGATATTTATATGTTGTATTTTTATTTTACATTCATTTAATTTTGATTTAATTCTTTCTTTGTTATTTATTTAGCTAAATGAAATTATCATGGTATATAAACCCTAGAATAGCAATAATGAAGAAATTTTTTTTTGAAAATTCAGAATTGGTTTCTTCCTAAATTTAAAAGAAAATGTTTAAAGAAATAATTTTGTAACGGTTGAAGTATATGTAGTTCAAATTAAATGTTTATACTTTGTGGCGGAATTGTATTCCTATTCGCCTCTTGTGTTATAACTCAATTAAATATACTAACACTAAAAAGTCAGTAACTCATACAAGAAAACGTTATACAAATCTCACACACAATATTTATTCTACAGACTTGCATTATAATAATAAATGAACACTTTCTCTCCAAGGTAACCCCCCTAGATATATTCGCCTGTCTCATTAATACCGAATTAAGATTAGCTTACCACAACTTTCCCGGTTGAAGTTGATTTGATTCTTGGCTTTGTCACGATCACTCTCACCCCTAGCCACTCTTGATCTCGTCTACCACCTGTAAGGTATAGAATCAACGCTAGTGACACTCAACCTCTATCGTGTGAATCTCGCTTTGCTTATATACTTTCCTATTTAAACCACTTCACTTTATTTCTACCTGACTCTAATTTAACTTGTGACATTGGGCTATTCGCGGTTTCTCTTGGAGACTTTTAATTGAGATTGATTGCTTTTGCTAAACAACCTTTGCCCAACCAAAAATGAAACGTGAATATGCAGATAGAGAGCAGGTAGAAATGAAGTGAAGTGGAAGAGTTAGGAAATATATAAACTCCGACTGAAAGTCGCGAAAGAGAAGTTGAAGGAGAAGTTATAGAGAAGCTGAGGGAGAACATATAGAGAGGCTGAAGGAGAAGTGGAAAGAATCTGAAGAAGAAGGGGAAAGAAATGTTGAAGGAGGAGTTGAAAAGAGAGGTTGAAACAGACGATAGGATTAAAGGCGTATATTTACAGAGATTTAGTGTTCCAGATTGCTACATTAGTTGCGCAGTTTGAGTTGCTGTCGAGGGAGGATTAGTGGTAAGAGTCTGTTAGATTACTATTGGTGGGTTGAGTTTGGTTAATAGAAATCTTCCCCAGGAGAGCATATATAGTTGTTGTTATAGTAAATAGAAATTATAAATTCCGTAAATATTGTTCTAGTGTCTCTTTGATTGATTATTGTGTCTTCGTGTTTAATAATTGAATATAGTTATGGCACAAGAGGCAGCCCGGGTCGGGTAGGCGTCACAAACTGACTACGTTTCATTTTGGTTGGGAAAAAATTGTTATTTCCTGCAATCAATCTCAATTAAAGTACCCAAGGTTCGTTAAGAGAAAACCGCGAATAGCCCAACGTCACAACTTGAGCAAAAAATTCAGAATGGTTATTACATTTGCCATATCGCATTTTCTTTTGAATTTTTGTTTCAGTTTTAATTACTAAGCATTGGTTTGATACTTTACAATTTTAAATTTCGGATCTGTAGAAATACAGCCCCATTCCTGTTTAAGAGCATTTATCGAGTCACGTTTTCATTGGATATTGATCAGGTTTGAGTGATAAAATTTCCATACATATTCAGTGAGCTAAATATTTGGTATTTGAGGATTAAGTTTCATAAATTTAAGAGTCCTACGCTAGATACAAAGCCGCGTATTTAAGACTGTATGCTTGGGATCATAATCATTCATAAAATAGGAATCACAGTGAAGACTTTTAGCCGAACTGGACTGTAAATTATGTTTCAAAGTGCTTGTGTGAAGCTGGTAATTCATGATTCCATAAATTCAGACTAAATGCCAACCCCCGAGGCACTCATACAACCCCTGAAGAAGCCTGCTCTCGTCTCCATGTTTCTTTGTTTGAAGTAAATGACTCGGATGCATTTCTGTGCTTCTTTTTCACCGCACAATTCATCTGTCCTCCTCTCCAAAAATATTAAAATTACTTTTGTTAGAAAAAATAACTTTGTACCTGAATTATATTCTGTCGTTTGTGTATTTTATAGCGAAGGATAAACGTAGCTTCCGATATTTTCATTCACAAAGAGGTCTTTCCTTGCAAATTGACCGTGAAAAAACCTTGCTGTCTACTTGCATTTCGAAATGTATCTGCAGATAAAGCTGGCTGTGTTTCTCTGTTTTTCAACTCTGCTGTAAGCTTAGGAACAATTACTTCCGGATTTTTTTTTCAACGAACGGGAGAAATTGCCTGTCAACAGGGTTAATAAATAAATAAATATATATATATATATATATATATATATATATATATATATATATATATGTCTTTTATTTATATATGATTTTTTAGGCTCTCAAGCATTATACGCTGAATTGGAGGGAAGTTATAAGAATTTCAATCAGCTTGAGTTAGTGTATGTGCATAAATATGTTTATTTCTTAAGGTTTTCGTTAGTATATTTAGGTCTAAATGGATCTGTTTTCTTTCTTTTTTCCCATGTTTGAATTGCTGTTTTGAATTTGTATTTTTGTTTAATTTTTTATTCCATTTTGTTGTAATGTAATTCATTGAAGTGAGATGGTTGGATCCATAATACTGGTATAAACACATATTATTCCGCTCCAAAGGGTTGAACAGTATTACTACATTATCTTCATTTTTGTTCTTTTGTCCTTTTCTCTTATTGTGTAATAGTTTTATAGTTGCCTAGTGGTCATGTTCGCGGTTGGCCGTTTTCATCTAGTCGTGAGTTCGAGCCTTTCCCTCCTAAATACCAGTCATGAAGCCGGGGCTGATGCAAGTTAAATCTGTCGAGGCTCAAAGTCCTCTTCTTACTGTGGTGTTAAAATTAGGAACGAGAGGTTATATCTTAGATGCTGTCCTCGTCACTTAACCGAGTTTCAAAATTATGTGGATCGTCCCAAAAAGCCCTCGTGTTGCTTCTTGGGTGACGAAATAAAATCAAACAAGTTTTATTTTTAAAAATTTTGAAATATTTAATTAATGGTTTTTGTTTGTGTATTGTATTGATATTAGTTTTGATATATATAAGTAAATGTTTGGCTTATTTTATTAGAAGTTTTAATTTATGATAATTTTTACAATTTGAATTTTGGTTATCCTTTCTTTTTTTGGTTTTTCTTTTAATCAAGTAGCATTTTAGATTTTTGTTCTAAATAAATGTTTAAATGGATTTGTAATTATAATCTGAATTTTATCGGATTTTGCTTAAAAATAAACATTATATATATACATATATATATATATATATCATATTAAATTCTTTTCAGTAATTTTCCAAGTGATAGTTTCTGCTGATTTTTACACTCAGAAAATATCTTCGATATCCATCCAAGTATTCCTTGATTCAAATACTCTTTACCGACTTTTCGTTATACTTTTGGAAGTGCCTCTTTTGCTGCCAAAATGAATGCTACGAATTGCGAAGCGTAGAGACCAATAATTATGCAGACTTTGCTAACGTCTGGAGTTTGTACAATGAGAAATACGAGACACTTTGGATTTAGAAACAGGAGAATTCTGAAAATCCATCGAGATGAATGCTGAAAAGTCGTCTTTTGTTAACTTGTATCGTTTTCATATAGATTAAGAATTTTCTCGTTGAAAACTGACAATTTTTAAAATCACTCAGTTTCTTTCAGGTCATGGTAATTTTAAAGTGTATCTCAACAGACTTAGCCTGTGTCCTTTTAAATTTTGTGATTTTAGCGCTGACTGTGAGCAAAATGTTAGACATATGATTCTTTTTAATTCAACATTAAATTACAAGAAAAAAATGCTTTTAAGTCTAAATGGATGCTCTCAAAATTAACTGGCCTCCAAAATTTTTCCAACTTATTTCTAGTAAAGCCGAGTTCGATTTATTCTGTAACTTAATCGATTTCATTTTGTAGCATCATTCATTGATTTTGTACATTAATTAATTTTTTTTGTATATTCATTGATTTTTTTTTCAATTTTTGTTTAATATTTTTTTTTGCTTTGTTTTATGTTTGTTTTACTTACTTTTATAAGTCCCGTGTGATACTTGTGGTGCACGACATTTTTTTCTTCAAATATGCTTTATATACAAAAAAACAACAACAAGATCGTGTCTCTTGAATAATCCGTTTCTTGAAATAGTAAGACTTCAATTCTTAGCTTATTTTCAAATCAAAATTGATCCAAGAAAATTAATTATTAGCACAAGTTTTTTCAAGGCTCTAAATCCAGGTTTCGAAATCGTTGGCGAAATTGCTAAAATAGAATAGAAATTTTATTCTAGTATTTATCGAGTTAGGCTTAAGATCGATAAGATATAGAAAGGGAAACAATTATTCTTTAGGTTTGCAGATTGAATCAAAGTCAATATAAGAATCATAAAACATACATCAGAAAATCTGAACACAATATTCAGACCAGTTATAAAGTTAGGACTTAATTAAAATAATAAATATCAAACTAAAACATTTCGCATTAAAAATGAGTCGATTTTGTTGATAAAGCTCTAGTGAAATTGGTAATGCCTTGCTGTGGGTATTTCATTTAAGATAGATCAATGTAATTTTATACTGTTGAATTTTTATTTTTGGTATGTTATATGGGTATTCTGTTGTTTGTTATTTATCTCAAAGCCAAATCATACGTATATAATTTCCCATAATGATGATTATGTAATAGTTTTAGATGCTTTTAGGAAAACGCAATTGAACGAAGTTTTTAAAATATTAAAATATGATTGAATAATTAGAATTAAAATCAATACCAAGTCTAAGGGTTTAAGTTATTTTTCTTTTAAGAACTAAACTAAAATGTATGATTATGATATTCTGATAATTTTGTGAAAAATTACTAAAAAAAAAGATGTTTTTCAGAAAAATTATTACTATTTTGAGTAAAAAATTCCAAACACAAGTGATAACTAAACCACTATCTAGTGTTTTCCGAGATAGATAGTTTTTAACAAAAATAAATGTAGGGGGTCCCTTCACGCAGCATTTTCTTCGTCTCCCTAGTGTTAAGAATGACCAAGTTTTAAGGAACATTTTAAAAAATTTGACTGGTCGTACATTTAAGAATATTTATTTGTGTATTTATATTGTTAGCCATCTAAGAGGCTATTGTCTTAGGATAGGTATAAATTGCTATAAGGACTACTTTTCAATTCTTTAATATGTGAATTATATTTTTTATAACCCTGTTCCCAGTTTTACAGTTCTATCTATAGACTTAATGTTAAATTCTTCTGTAGCCTTTTACATTATTCTTAATGGCTTTGACTCTAATATTAAGATGTTGCATTACTTCTATCCGACTCTTGTGCCATAATATAATCAAATATAATTAACTCTAAAAGTCAATAACTTATGCAAAGACACGCAAGTGAGTACCAACTCAACTATTTATTTATAAATTACTGTAATATAATACCTAATGAGTTTTAGCTCTCTCTGGGCTTTGAGATTAATCCACCTATTCAAATATTATTGAAATAATACGCTCTTACCAAAACCTTTTCAGTTGAGGTTGCTTTGATTTGTCAAATCCTCTGCGATAGTTATCGCCAGGAACAGCTCTTGATATTATCGGTCTGTTTCTAGAAATATACTCAGAGTTAACCACACTCTTTTTCTATCCTCTAAATTTCCTTTTACTTATATCACTATACCTGACTCACATCACTTTATTTCCACCAGCATCTAATTAACACAATCACGTTTCATTTTGGTTGGGAAAAAATTGTTATTCCGTGCAATAAATCTCATTTAAAGTCCCCAAGGTTACTGAAGAAAAAAATCGCGAATAGCCCAACGTCACAATGTTAAATATAAACACTTGGTAATTTTAACTATTTACTAGGATATTATTCAAATATCTAATTACTATGGTTCTGTCCATAGTCTAGGTGTTAGCTTTTTCAGTATTCTTTTATATTCAATTTAATAATTTACCGATTTTTTTTCATTTCATGTACATTTAGCTTAAAATATATTCTTTTCAATAATTTATCGTTTACTTTCATTTTAATTACATGTAGCTTATACTATATTACTAGCTGATACCTGCCCACTTCGCTGGACAGACGATAATGTAATATTTTGGAACCTATACGTAAAATACCAAGAAAATTTTCAATTTTTAAAACGTTAATGATAATCTAAATTTAAAATTTTAATAAATTGATTGTCTGTAACAATGGTTATCCACGCCTTTCAAATATATGAGAAAAATAAAAAAAATTTAGTAAAAAGTCACCCCATATATACATAATATGGATAAAATTCATTCCACAGTATACATGTTACCCATAGTACTACCAAAGATGCAAACTTTTGTCAGTAGATTTATCATGATCTTAGCTTTCAAATAAAATACCCTCGCAATAGCATCGTGTCTATCATAAGATTTAAATACTTTCCTCAAAACATCTTTAATTTCTGACCATTTAGGATTGCAAGTGAATGCAATCCTTAAAAAAATCCAAAATGTCCAAAATGTCTTACGTATGTCATAACCTCTTGAGTTCGTTCATGTATGTAGCGAGGTCCTTCAGTAAATGAAGATTGTCTTGCGTGTACGGTACTCAGTAAGAATTCGCCATTTTAGTATTTTTCAAATTCCCGCTCAGTTTTGGAGCTAAACTACACTTTCACCAACCGTGGGATTCCAAACTCATTTATTTCTATCGCTAAATCTGTACGTTTCCTATTTTCGACATGTACGAAATTTCACATAAATTCTTCGCCAAAATCCTGCCCATCCTCCATCAGCACTTCAATATTAAATTATTTGGTATTTTTCCATTCCACACACGCAAATCTCACTAAATAAACTTAATTGGTGACAATACACAGTATACATATAAAAAAATATATTCCGTTTGGCGTCGGCCATGTCATTTTTGGCGATAAAGTCGCCAAAAATCACATGACCGAAGGATAAGAGTAGATTAACGGATGAAAATTACATTTTGGATAAGACTTCCGTAAAATCCGCTCTTAGTGAGCGTCTACATCGCAAAATGAGTAACTGTACTAAATTTCAAGTCAATGGGTTGTATAGTCTTTGAGATCTCGTGATGAGTCAGTCAGTGGTATTTCTCTTATATATGTATAGATATTATATTATATTATATTATACATAATTTTAATTACATTTAGCTTGAAATATATTCAGTTTAATAAGTAACCGTTTTCTTTAATTTTAGTTAACTTTAGCTTAATATATATTCGGTTTAATACTATTTATCGTCTACTTTAATTTTGATTACATGTAGCTTATATAATTGTCCATTTCAATATTTCATCGGTTACTTTGATTTTAATACTTAATTGAGTAATTTAATAATTATTTTTAAGAAGTTAGCTCCTTGGGTGGCTAAATATGTTTTTTGCAAAATTTTGCATAGAACAATTTTTTTCTGGATTTGATTCAGTGAAAAATTACATGCTTTAATCCTATTATTATTTTCTAAACAAAAGTATTTTTTAAAATTTTGATTAGTTTTTAAATAACTTACATTTGAGATAATACGTGAAAAGTTGTAAAATGGTGAGCATTAGGGTACATTTTAATCCGTAATTTTTTTAATTAACTTGTAGTGTATCTATATAACCCGATTTATCTGTCATCCTAAATATTACACTTGTCACAAATCTAAATTTCAACTTAATTTCAAGTACAGATAAAGTAATTAAAATAGTCACACATTAGCATTTCAGGAATCTATTCAATTGTATTTCAAAATATTATTTATCACTACGCTAACAAAAGAAATGCTCTCTACCAGTTCAAGGTCTGTCTCCACGATTACTAACAACTTCTATAATATATCAAAGAATATGTTTTCTGGAATACGATGTGAGTAAATCCACCAAGGAACAATTCGACTAGACAGCTTCGGGTTCTAGTCTGTATAAGTCACTTAGACAAACAAGTAGTTCCTGCGCAGTTCTCAATAGCAATCTCCTTATTACTGCAACTTTTTCTGTCTTAAAATCAATCCCCTGTTGATTTTATACGACTTGATTATATCTATTCCCACCACTTTTATAAAGATTACTTAATTTAGTTAACCACGTTTCGTTAGATAGGAAAGATGCTGGAAAATTAAATATAAAATCATAAGGAAACCCCGTATATTGGTTGAGGGAAGTTTCGCGAATAGCCTATATTGCAAACTTTTTTGACAAAACCTCTAATTAAAACAATAATAACAATGTTTTAAATATACACTCGAAATTTGGTGTCTGTGCGACCAGACGATTTTTAAAAATTCGGTCATTCTTAACATTACGGAGATGGGGAAAATGCTCCCTGAAGTGACCTCCTTAAGAATACGATCGGAGTAATTTATTAGAGTTTAGATAATGCCCAAATCACAAAGAATAATAAAAGCAACAACAGCATTCCATTTTCACCATCGTAACTTTGCCCTGATAAGAATTCACCCGAAAAGGTGTCTTTTTTTTTTTCTCCTTCTCATCAAGACTTGATTATGGATCATCTTAATTAAGTGAAACCCTGACGAAAGGGAATGCCATTTTTAAACTATTTCATCGATCTGCTACAGATTCCTGTGTCCTTAGACTACCGTTCTATTAGTTTTAATTAAATTAACGTGTGTTTGGATGGAAGTCTGATTACTGTTAATTGTACGCGGCGATGGATTGCTAATTACAATTCCTATTAATTAAACGGTAGAAGGTGAAATTCTTTCTGATGAAGAGTTCGGTTTATTTTAAGGGTAATTTGTAGGCTTTTGGAAATTAACGAGTTGGTTTCGTTTAGTTTTTAATTATTGCTGAGAAATAACGGATTTTTTTTTAAAAAAAATTGGTTTTATTAACGTCGAACTAAACAAAACAAAGCCTATTGGCGACGAACCTCGTAATTTGGAACCTTGGTCAAGTGATGAGGACGCCACCTGAGTTGGCACCACTGTTCTAACTTCCACACCATACCAATGGGAGGACTTTGAGCCTCGACAGATTTGACATGCATCACACCCGGCTACACTGTGGTTGAGAAATAACGGAGAGATGTGGATAAACTTTATTCCGCCACTTGATTGATACTTATGGCCATATTATTATAAATTACATTTATTTAGGTTAATTTGTTTCGTTTCAGGAAGTCACAGGTTGAAGTAACCCCCAGTGTCGAGAATATAGAGTTCAAACTACTGAGTACTACATTGACGGCCTTCGAAAGTTCAAGAAACGCTTGAGGAAATGTATAATTTTGCCTGGTGATTACGTAGAGATGTTTCCTATATAAGAGTTGTATAAATAAAAATTAAATTTCTATCTTGATTATTTTTAGTATTAATTAAAATTATCGATACACTGGAACGATTAAGACTTCACGATACTGAGTTATTGTTACAATCTATCTCTTAATTTATCTATCGCTTCATGGAACCAAATAAATCGTTTCTGATACCTGTAATTTATAACATAAATTACATACATTTTGTGCATAAAAATCAATTAATATTTAATAATAAATAAATAATAATCAGATATTTCGGTTATTTCTTAGTATTATAATTAAAAATGTATGTTCTCCCTCATAATATCAGTGAATAGCAATTGATCAGAAAAGTAAATTTTATTTAAATATATTTCTGTTCAACTTTGTCTGAGATATACGAGTAATAATGATCTGTATTTGAAAATTCATTTTGCTGCGGTTGAACACAATCTTAAATCAATTATATTCATTTTCGCTTCTAAGCTCTTAAAGTGATTTCCAGTTCAAAAATTGTTTTTTCTCTATATAAAAATAAATAATTTTAAATGACAGCCTTATTACGATTTAGAATCTCTGAATGAAGCCTTTAATTGATAATAACCAATGAACGAACAAATATCCTTTTATCATTAAATATCGAGGAAGCAACTTATGAATTAGAATATCTGAATCTTTCTAAGTATTATCATTATGAAAAATAATTATGAGTGCAAAACACATATTAATTTTTTTTAATAATACAATAAGATAAAATGTGTTGTATTACTTTAGAAATTGACTACAACACAAAATAATATGACATTAGAAAAAAAAAATATGACTTTAGAAATTGAACTTGCCATAAATACTTTGGTTAAATCGTCCACTAATTAAATTAAACTGTGTGTGTATAAAATGCACCTCTTATTCATAACGGTGTAGTATTCATCCATTTTATTAGAATACTATGGATGAACGCTACGATTTAACCAAAGTATTTATAGTAAGTTCAATTTCTAAAGTCATATTGTTTTAAGGGGGAAAACTAAGGTTATATGAATTTTATTGAATTATTGTTTTTATTACAATTTTATTGATAATAGAAATTCAAAAAGACATTATGACAAAATTATTATCAATATGGAATTGTAATATGACGGTAATCAGTATTATGACATACAGTCAGTTATAAAAGTAAATACATTCCCTCAATAATGGCAATTGTTTATCTAATCAGTAGCATTGAAAAACTAATATATTTTTTATATTGAAATACAAATTACATTCACATTTATTTATGTAAAAAAATGAGACATTTCAAATCGGTAAGCGAAAAACAATTCATTTGAAGAAAAACATATAACACAAAAGTGTACATAAACATCAAGGAATACGAAAAACTTGCGTAATCTATTCAATGGAAAATAAATTAATAAGGTGAAACTTGGGTTTGTGATTATGGCTTAAATTCTCCTAGACACTGTGGTAATGAAATTCTGTGTGGAGTCTAGAGTATTTTCAGATACAACAATACATATTTTAAAGAATCTTCATCTCGGACACTGTATTTTCTAACTCTTCTGACAAGTTCATTCCATACGGTCCCAAGTCTTCCTCGTCATTTGATCGTGGTTCAGAATTACGAGGTCTGTCACCAATGGTCCTTGTGTTGCATCTCAATGCGGCGACAATAAAATCATCAATCCACAACAAGGTTCTTAAAAATATATCCAGTCTTTTCGGAATGCATTATAATAGTTTGGACAAAAGGCCGACTTTTTCCAACAGTTTTTTCAATTATCTGTGAAGAAGTTTTGTTTCTCCTTAACTTGATTACCAAATTCCAAACGATTAACTTGAATACAAATTTCCTTCCTACGAGCCAATTTTAATGGAAAAATGTAATATTAAAAAATTGCTTTAAGCAAACTCAAAATGCAGTGTTCAATGATGACGTGCAATGTCGTTTGGTTTCTGCTTTAAACAGAGTGAATTCGTGTGTCGTTTTACATAAGCACTTCTTGTATGTAGATTTTTGTGGTGCGAATTTTACAGTTTTTCTTTCATTAGAGAGATGTAATTTAGTTTTTATCACTTACTTTTATAAAATATTGTTTAAATTTTGCATTAAATTTAATTTTTAAATAAATATTTATAATTTTTTTGATATTGTTATTTTAACAGGTGTACGTTGACTTTGTGATTGAGTGTATGAACAAATTTTTACGAATTAGGACGTTTCCCTGCAACGGCTCTCTTATGAAGGAAAAGAGACATTTATAGATAGTCCATTCGTCAGCCAAAGAAAGTTTAAGCAATGACCTTGGCGACGGATTTGATTACCATTTTGGTAATTTGGCGAGAAACTTATCGAATTTGGAGACAAAGCTAAAGTTCCCGAAAGTGTTGAAACCTGGGTGATATATTGACTCGGAAGAAAGCTACAGATTTTTCGTGAAATTTCCATGTGATGTCACCGCCTAGCCGGAACAGGTATGAATACGCCAAGAGCCTGAGACAAAGGAGTCAGTCAATCAGTCTGTCTGGAGACTGCTTTAGAGATCGATTGAGAAATGGTCGGCATTTGAACGAGTGGATCTACCGAGGGACTAATCGTTGCGTGGTCGAGTAAATTTACTGAGCGGCCGGTATCTGCCTTGGAAATGCAAAGAATTACTACGGAGGTTTGGCGAGAAACTTGGCGAATTTGGAAACAAAGCGAAAGTGTTGAAACCTGGGTGAAATATTGACCGGGAAGAAAGCTGTTGAGCTAAATTTTGTTGATACAACTGTGATTATTATCACTAACAGTGCTGTTTTTGTTCCTGTATCTGTGTCGCCAATCTGTGCAAGTCCTGTGTTTTCTGTAGGCTCTGTTATTGTCCAAGCTGTGCTACCTGTGTGTCAAGATTTGTATATAAAGCGTCATTTATCTTTATCCTCTGTGTTTGACTGATTCAATCCCATACACTCAGAAATTTTTTAACAATATGTATATATATATATATATATAATCCAAATCCGATTGTCTTAAATTTTCCAAAGCATTCTTCGTTGTTGCTATCATAAGAAAAAGCAAAAAAAAAAAAAAAAAAAAAAATACATGTTGCTTTTCACAAGGGTTTTGTATTTTATCCGAAAAAATTGACATGTGATTCTCTTGTTATTCGTGGATTTTATAGGTTTGATTTCTTGTTATCCACCCTCTTCCCGTACATAAACTTTAGTAAAGAGAGAAGAAAAATTGAAACATTGCGAAGAATAAGAAGGTATCAAAGAAAGTTAAAAAAATATTTTTGTGGCACAAATATATATATTTAAGAAGAAACTCAATTGAATCAGATATCTTAGGAAAGATAACAGAAGAAAACGGCTGGACATAAAGAATACAAATCCTCACTAAGTCTTTTGCAATATTTTTTCGCCGGACAAAAATATCAGAGTTTACGTTATTTTGAAACATTGATATTTCTACAACTGACAAATCCCGCTTTATTTTTATCTGGGTTGAGAACACTGATTTGAAAGAAAACCCGATTTAAAGTTTTCCATAACATATTTTTCTCTTTTATGTGTTAAATAAGTCAGTAACACAAAATCGATTTGTTATTGATTCAATCTAATTTTTTTTTCTCAAATAAAATCCAATTTCATCTTAGAAATATCCTTCTCTTTTACATCAAAGTTCTCTTAAACATCTCTACTTAATTTTGAATAATTAATATTTTAATAAAATTTATCTTGGTTTTTCCGCCACAATGCGTGTTAATTCATAGCTGATTCTTTTAGTAATTTTTTTTTGTAGTTACAGAGTTTTATACTTTTTTGTAAATGCAGAAAATGTACACGAATATTTTTTTTTACAATTTAAATAATTTATAAATTTATATGAATAAAATTGAGTTTTTCTATTTATAATACGGTTCATGATAATTCCTCAAAAACTTTTATGCTCTGAACTAAATTACAGCGATAGAAAGGGGGAAAATATGAAAACATTCTTAGTTTATTTCGTTATCATTTAAAACTTCTTTTCCTTAAAAATTCTTTTAAGATAACAGTACATCTTCAAGACATGAATTTTGTTTGATTTTTTATTTTTGGTTTTACATTAAAATTCAATCTTTTACGTTTAAAACCTGTTTGAATTATGTTTCTATCTTATACAGAAGCTGAGTTTTATAGCAGTTTTATAGTGATTATTTGAGTTTTATAGCGGTTCATGATCAAGAAGTTCTTTGACCGCGGAAAGGCTAGTAAAAAAGACATGTTTAATTACTGCAAAACACAATATCATTTAAAAAAATTATGCATCAATGTATCAGAAATTTCATATATATATATATATATATATATATATGTGTGTGTGTGTGTGTGTGTGTGTTTCTCAAATACGTATGCGTTGAAGAGACGGTTCTTCAACGCATTGAAGAACGCGTTGAGATTTTATAGTGAGTAGAAGTTTTTTATATTGCAATAAAGTTAAAAGGTACTTGTCCATTATAGCGGCGCCCGCCAAATTACAATTTCGGATTAGACGGAAAATCGCCTAGCAGTATGATTTATTATCGCCATGTTTACTTGTTAACTTCTAAGGTTGCAGTCCTAAAGAAACAGCACTTCATCATTTTAGTAAAATACCGCTTGCTTGTTAACGTTACCGATTTCATATTTTTTTTAAATACCTATTTTGTTGCCTTTGACAATGTCGTTAACAATTTTCAATTTACCAAACAGCGAAATGGATGAAGGTTTAACACATTTCGCGGTGAACCATAAGCACAATTTTGTAGATTCGTCAACGGGAGTTCACACGCAAAACGTTAAAAAAATGTGGGGTTCTGCAAAGAGGCGTAGCAAGAAACGGCTCGGCTCGGCATCATCTAGAATCGTATCTGGGAGAATTTATGTGGAGGAAATATGTAGCGAAATAAAAATGCTTTCTATAAAATAGTGAACGCAATTTCGGAAATATGGCCTGTTGATTGATGTTCTAAAAGTTATGTAAATATATTAATATTTTTAAAACTTCTTTTTTTTGTGTCTTACTTACACATACACTTCCTTTACTTAATTTTTTTAAAACTAAGTTAATAATCATTAGATTACAGTTCACAGTTATCCTAAGACAAAAACACATCAGGTTGTATAACAACAACAATTTATTTACACTCCTTACAACCGCTCGTTTACAACAGCTCATCTCGGAGATTCGGTCAGGTCCCGTCTGAGGGGATCGTGTGACATCAAACACTCTTCCCTTTGCAAATGAACGCCCTCTAGAGGCGGGCTTTAATAGGGAAGTTAACAATATTAAACATCTAATTTTTTATAGTACTTATTGGGATGAGATTTATCACTAAACATATAAAAGATTATTAAATAAAAATATTATTTAAAACAGTTTTATATTATTTATTGGTGTGTTATTTGTTTTCCTACATTTCAATTTCGCGCTCTGCTTACTTGGCGCTTTTAACTAGCTTGGCGACATTGGCGTATACTTAATTTAGCGGACGCCGCTTTAGTAGACAAGTACCAGTTAAAATTACAATAACTTTTAAAGAAAACTTGTGTTCAAAACTCGAACTACCATAGATTCTTTCGTAAGAGCTTTATTATTAAAATAATAGTCTATTCCCAAATTTACAAAATGACAGTACATTTATTTTCTTTTCACTTACCATGTTTTGCTGAAAGTGTTTATATTTGTATAAAAGGCCCTTTCGACATTGACAAAACATTTTTTGGGTATGTTTCTAATTCTGAAGCCCTATAAAGTGGTCATATATATATATATATATATATATAGATAGATAGATAGATATAACAGGTAAATTGAAAAGTCCCCGGCCTAGCATAGAAAAACACATTTTTTTTTGGCAAAATTAGTTTTTTTTATTCAACATAATTCCCTTCAAGGGTGATACACTGATTATAGCGACCCTCCAACTTTTCGATAGCATTTTTGTAGTAAGATTTGTCCTTTGCTTCAAAATAGGCCTCGGTTTCGGCGATCACTATAAAAAAAACGAAAAACCGAGAAGGGGTCTCCCAATTGTAATGAAATTTCGTTTGCAAAGACATTTGGACCGAACATGCAAATTATTAAAATTTACTGTCCAATGAATGAAAAGCGGCAGCTACAGCGCATCGGAACAGCGCTCTCAGCAAGTATATATAAGAAGCGATTCTCAATCTGATGGTCAAATTTTCTGTAGCATTGCAATTTAGGAACCTTTCATAGACTGAAAAAATGCCTCACTGCAGGATTCGAGTTCATTACGAGCAACTGTCAGAGTTTGAAAGAGATAGGTTGGGCAAATATCGGAGAATAGCTCGTCATATGGGTCGAAGCAATGCGGTGATTAGAAGATGCTAGCCAGAATGGGTGGACAATGGCAGATTTCTGCGTCATAATGGTAGCTGTCGACCTAAGGCCACAGAGGATCGGTAGGCCAGAGTGATTGTCAGTTCAATTATCACAGCGCCTGATTCATGGTTATCAACCACCAGACGTGCAACCCGCACACCAGTGTCCAACATGACCGTTCACAGACGGCTGATTGAGTGAAATCTACGCTCGTAGTGACCGCTACGCCACCTGCCACTCACGCTTGCACACTGTCGAGCCAGATTACAGTGGTACTTCGCTCGATCAGGTTGGAATGATGCTGACTAAGGACGTATAGTGTTTAGCGACGAATCCCACTTCTAACTGTGTCCTGACCTTCCTCGAAAACGTGTCTGGAGACACCCAGGATAGTGTGCCGATCCTGCTTTCACTATTGCACGCCTCGCAGGCCCTCAACCAGGAGTTATGGTGCCATTTCCCTTGATAGTCAAACCCCTTTGGTCGTCATTAGTGGCCACTCACAATATAGTGACGAAATTATGAGACCTGTTTTGCTACTGTTCCTTTTACAGTACCCTGGTCTTATTTTTTTTTGCAAGATAATGCCAAACCACATGCAGCACGTGTTGCTACGAACTGTCTTGCAACTTGTCAAACACTTCCTTCGCCAGTCAGATCTCTCTCCAATCATGATGGGAAGGCGACTGTCTCTACCAGGGAATGTTGATGACCGACAATTGAAGCAAATTGGCAAGAATTATTTCAGGAGACACTCAGGGAGCTTTATTACTCTATTCCACATCGTTTGGCAGCTTGCATCCAAATTAGAGGTAGGTCAACTCGTTTCTTTGTAACTACGTAACTCTGAAATGAATCATTCAATTTTTCTGAAATTTTAATCCTTTTTTATTCTGTACATAAATTTCCTACCCGCCAATTTTTGTCTCCATCGGTCGATTCCTTCTTGATGCGTCGTTTTTTTTTGCTATATAGTATATATATATATATATATATATATTGTGGTGTAGTGGTAAATATATTTCAAAGCATCTATTTTACATTGAAAATTATTTATTAACAACTTCATATCACTCACACAAAAACACCAGAATCTACAGAGCTCTGCTTTCTCCAAGGACAACGTCTCGTCTGCGAAACTGTCTGAGAGAGCAGCGTAACAATTTCCGCTCTTGCAGGGGAAATGACGTCAATCAAGTATAGAATGTATACATTCCAAGAATTAAGTATCAAAAATAAATAAATAAATAGATAAACATACGAGCCATGACGTCACAATATATATATATATATATATATATATATATATATATATATATATATATATATATATATATATATATATATATAATTAGGGTTAAGCGGCTTTCTAAAACCAGATAATTTTCAGCAATTTTTTCTTTCATAATATCAAGGAAGCATATTTTCGTTTGATCTCGAATGATATATTGTTAAAGATACGATGTGATTTGAAGATGTTGGTAAAGAGAGCTGAGTTTCTCATCGTATTGAAAACTGAAATTGTGATGATTGTAATGTACAAAGGGTGTTCAAATGAAAAGGCATGAAACTTCGTAAAACAGTGACCGTTAACATATTTTCCTGTGCCGCTATGGGAGAACGTAGCGAGACAACTATTGATACGAATGGAGTCTACGGCGTGGATCGGAGCATGCGGAGAAGAGAGCAGAGGCTCTTATAAAAAGCACATCTAATTAACTCGGCAGTCCGTGTAAGAACATGATGGCGTTCACATTTCAAAATCGAACGATTCAGGAGCAGCTAGGCATTATCCAATTTCTGACAGCGGAGTTGTTAAACCGGCTGCTATTCATCACCGGATGGTTATTGTATATGGGGAAGACTAGGGTCACGCACAGGAAACTGGCCAAGTTCAAGTGGGAAGAGCTTGATCATCTGCCCACCGCCCGGACATGTCGTATTGCGATTTCCATGTGTTTGGTCCCTTGAAAAAACACCTGAATGGAAAGCTTTTCAATTCGAACGACGAACTCAAGGACCCTGTGAAGGACTGAAACTCGTCACTGCCACAGGAATTCTAGGAAAAAGGAATCCTTCGACTCGTTAATCAATGGGATCGTTGTGCTCAGTCCTATAGTGTATACTTTGAATATACACTATAGTGTATTTGAATAGACACACCTTTACACCCCCAGTGTCGTTTCGTATCTTTTCATTTGAGCACCTCTTGCAGTTGAAAAATGAAAAGCATGTGTTTGCTAATATTATTTTTCATCTTTAAATTGTTAGCATAATTTTTGTTTTAACGAGATATTTTTACTTTAAAAATTTATTTTTTTGCAAAACACCTTTTTTTACAAGTAGTATGGCCAGAGAAAGTAATTAAGATTCATTTTTATTTTTCTCAATGAATCCATTTCTACCAAATTTTATTTCAATCAAGCAAAATGAATAGTGAAATAAAAACTGAAAAATTTTATACTTTTGTGAACAGAACTTGGTTTCCATTTGAGATAATCGAATGTAAATAATAAAAAAAGAGCCAGTTCTGTTAATTTCAGTTCTCCTTATCCTCTGTACGTTTTTTTGACACTTTGACCATGTCATGTTTGACATGTTGATTCATTTATCAACCACAATCTATTTTGTCAATCAAATCTGTGAGGAAATTCATCACATATCTGTACATAAGGAACATATTGAATATGTATAGTTGTTTTGTTGATTGTTAAAGACTTCCCAGCCGTCCACAAGATGATGCACACATCCTGGATGAAAAACCTCCGAGATAGTCTGGGGGATTATTCTTCAGCGACGATCCGAGCAGAATTATCGTTTGCGAATTGGCATCCTTTGAGGACTTTCTTGATTGGACCAAAAACAAGGTACTCGCTAAGTTAGAAATCAGAGCTGTATGGGAAATATTCGAGGACTTCTCATCGAAATTTCTGCAGCAAAGCTTTACACGCTGTAGAAACATGAGAGCGAGCGTTGTTACGCAATTAAAATAATCCATGTGAACAATATGCCACGTCGAAGATTCTAGATAACTGTTTTCAGTTTGTGTATGGTGGCGCATTATCTGGTTTTACTAACTTTCACGGTGAAATTTGTGAACAACTGATTTGCTGATAGAACATGATTTCACTATTTAGCATGTGATAGTGATTATAGTGTGATTCGTCATTCTGTCTCATCTGATTGTGCACTGCAGTAATCGTTTCTTGGAGAATGACTCTCGCACAAGACCTCGTCAAGACCGGTCGTCCGTTATGGTCCGTCCGATACAAAATTCACTTCACCATGGGAACATAGAAGTACTTGTGAGACACTCTGTCCTAACACTCGACGACAAATCTCTACTGAACTCTCCTTTTCTGCAGTTACAAATTGCTCGACTGCACGTTGAATATGTTTAGGGTCATCCATAATATAACTGGTTGCGATTACCTTATTTCTAAGTAATCAGAGAGTCAACTGACACTTTCCGACGGCCCTTCTACTTTCCTATCACTCAAGGACCTCTCTTGAATCATGCGCAGCGTTCTATCTATTTGAGCAGCAGCGTAAGTACTACAGTTCTATATTCCTCTGTGCCATATAAGGACTACTTTAGACGATATTACGATCAATAATATATAAATATAAGAATTTTTGAAATGATGTATTTTAATAATGTTATCACGAAAGTACTTTATTATTTTTTTTCTCAGAGAAACGTGTAAAATTTTTTTTTAAAAAAAAACTTCTTTTCCTTTTACGAGGTTCGCTCAATAAGTACTTAAAAATCCAAGAGATGGCACTGGTAGCATCGAAAATGATTTGTTTTTAGTAAGCATCATGACTGAATAGATAGTTGTCAGTCTCAGTTATTTTCATCGTATGATTTCATTTTTATTGTCGACTGAAGCAAGAAACCTTCGGTGCTAAGCCTTTTGCATTTAAAAGGCTTAGCACCGAAAGAGATCAGAGCTGAGTTAAATTAAGTTCATTGCACATCTGCTCCTGTGTTTGCAACTGTTTACAATTAGGTAAATAAGTTGAAACGTGGCCGTACATCCACAAAAGATATACATCGTCCTGACTACCAGTGGAAGTTGCTACTCCCGAAATGATTGACAAAATCCATGATGTGGTGAATGATCAACGAATCAAAGAACGCGAAATTGTTCAGGTCACTGTCATATCGCAATATACAGTGTTTTTGATTTTATACGAAAAATTGGGTGTGAAAAACTCTTGTTAAGGTGGGTGCCGCTTTTGTTCTCAGTGGAAAATAAAGGCAATCGCGTGTGGTCGACTCTGAGGCTATTTTGGCGCTTTTTCGTCACGATCTGACGAATGTTTGTATTGATACATAGCTGTGAACGAAACGTGGATATACTACTATATCCCAGAGACTGAGAAACGGTCAAAACAGTGGGAATTTGAAGGCTAGGACCCCGATGAAAGCAAAAACGATGAAATCGGTTGGCAAAATGATGGAACCGGGTTTTTGGTATGCACGCCGAATCATCTACACCTATTACTAGGAAAATAGGAAAAAAATAATAACTGGAGAGTATTATGTATTGTTATTGCATTGGCTCAATGAAGAAATAAATAATAATAATAAAAAAACCTTTTCTATCAAGACAATACACGGGTGCACACTTATGCAGTTTTGATGGCCGAAATCACGAATTAATATTCAAATTATTGTAGCATCCACAGTATATACCTGATCTTGGCCCCCATTGACTTTTTTAAATTCTTAATATTAGTTCACATTCTCTCTCTATATATATCTTGTTCAAATTTTCAATCGTTAATAAAATACTTTTTATTCATCCACTCAAGTACAAATACATTTTTTAAACTTGTAGTGGATGACACTTGATGTTAATACAGTTTTTTCAATTACTAATTCATTTAATTGGTGAACATGCAGTTTAGCTCAGCCACTTGGCGCGATTTCATAAATTGCCAAACTTGGCGATTTTTTTTGGCTGAACTTGAAGTCCGCGAAACAGACCAGGGTAGCCATATTTGACAAAATACCGCCAAATAATTCCTGTCACCAAAAGGTGGTTTGGCTAAACTGCATTCCAACCATTTAATTTACCGGATGAATTAAGAAACAAATTAATGCTTTCTAGTATGTCTTTTGTCTTGCAATGGCAAAGTTGGTAGAGCGTCGGTGTAGAATTTTCATGCTTCGGGTCTAAGCATAAATTTTTTTTATTTGATTTACAAATAATTAATTTTAGTTTTATATGGGAGAAAAAAATTTCTCCTATATAAAATATTTAGCAGGATATAAATGTAGGAATAAATACCGTCAGTGACGAAGCGTGTAGGTCGCTGGAAAAATTTCTTTTCCCACTTAATATTGTGATTCTGTCATTTGTATGTACATACATAACCGCGCGTGGATATATACATACATAATTGTATTAATTGTAATCATTTAATAAAAAATAACTAGAACACAATTTTTCTTTTTTGATTTAAGAAGGAATTGACTTAGTTTACTTTTATATTACTTGTTTTATTTCAAAACTTAAAAAAATTGCTTGGAAGACAACGGTTCACGTCAAACGGTGAGGTCATCGCCCAAACAGAGGCCTATTTCGAGGATCTTCCGAACTCTTACTTTTTAGATGGCTTTAAAAAGCTGGAGAAACGTTTGGGAAAGTGAAAAGAGCTAAAAGAAGGTTATGTTGAAGGATTTAAAAAAATTCCATAAAAAATAATTTGTTTTTCTATCTTTTTCTAAGGACTTATTGAACGACTCCTGTATTATTATCACTAAGTAAACAAACCTTTAGCATAGCATTATTAATGGTGTTCCGTATGATCTCGAGAATATGCCCAACGTCTGAAAAATAAGAAAAAGTTTGAAATTCAGGAGTATAATAGAGTTAAAAGGAATATTTTCTTCAACAGTTCGCGTATAATCACGAAAATATGTCTACTCAATGAATATACGGTTGTTTCAAAAGTTCCCTGCGAAAGTAAAACGTGATTTAACGAATCTATGAATCTGAGAATCTTGCATTTTACACATTCATCATTGAAATGGAGAGTTTCGTCTGACATGAAAAAAAAATGTTCAAAATCGTGACATTAGAGGGATCTCTTGGGCAGATTAAATTATTAAAACGGCGTTAAAATGGTGTATGCATATTGCTCACAGATCACAAAGTTAGGCAGCAATTTTTTTTTTTTTTTTGAATTCTGCTTGCACATACGCAAAAATAATGGCACATGATGTTATTTCAATTGCAAAATACACATGGAACTTATTCGTGTCACATGCAAATTTATCATTTCGTCGCTTATGAATTCTCACGGATTCGCGCAAATTATAATACACGCATAATTTGCATAATCCAAGCGCGGATTATGCAAATCATGGATCTGAGGAGGAAATTCCAAAGCCTTAGCATCGTTGAAAGACGCCATATGGTAGGGAAGTAGCAGCCATTCAAGTTGACATTGTATTTCATGTTCGGGGAATAAAATCGCGATTGCATTCAATATTAGAATGAAGTGGAGGATTTGCAGTTACAAATCATGTGAAATAAAATATCTCATTTCGCAATCATTATCGTTTTTGTGTTTTCCCATCCCCGTCGAAGTATCATCTATATTTATCCCTGTATTGTTTACATTTTGAACTATTTTTTTCATGTAAAAAAAAAAAAAATCCCACTGAATACAAACGTGTAAGATGCATGCACCGAAAGATCTTTTTAAATCACATTTTGTTTCCGTAACGAACTTTTGAAATACCCGCAAGTAATCACGAATAAAATTAATTGCCAAATTAGGTATGTAACAAGTAATATAAAAAAATTTTTAAATAAATTCCTACTTAGGTCAACAAAGAATTTTTTTATATTAGTTACTTTTTTATTAAATAATTACAATTAACATAAATATGTACATACATATGACAAAATGACAATATTATTAAGTGGCAATTTTTTTTCTCCCATATAAAACTAAAATTAAATTAATTCATCCGGTTAATTAAATTGGTTGGAATGCAGTTTAACCCAACCATCCTTGGCGACAGAAATTATTTAGCGGTATTTTGCCAAAAGTGGCTACTCTGGTCCGCTTCGCGGACTTAACATTCAGTCAAAAAAATCGCCAAGTTTGGCAATTTTTGAAATTGCTCCAAGAGGTTGGGCTAAACTGTATCTTCACTAATTAAATTTAATTAACGAATTAACATTTGAAAAAAAAAAACTGTATTAGCATCAAGTGTCATCCCCTACAAGTTTCAAAAAATGTATTTGAACTTGAGTGGAAGAATAAAAAGTATTTTATTATCAATTGAAAAGTTGAACAAGATATATATAGGGAGAGTGCGACCTAATAGCAGGAATTTGAAAAAAGGAGAATTTCAGTAGAGATGGAAAAATAAATTAAAGCTTAAAATGGTTAGGGGATTAATTTCGATGGGGGAGTACCGTAGTTGAACATACTTTTAATTAAGCTTGCCCTTCAACATTTAATACCCCCTTCCTAGTATGTTACTAGGTGATTTAAAATATGACTTATTCAATACATATTGTTATTATTTGTCAACTGTTATCATTCGGTAAATATGAAGTAACAAAAGGTTTTAAGAAACTAACATTAAACCGAACACATTTAAGGCATTCACTGCTCGTTTTTGTTTTTATTTCAATTTCTTTCATTCATTTCTTTTTTATTAATCTGAATTGAGATTAAACTATTTTTTATCTTTCATATTCATTCGGTATAATAATCCACTCAGTATTATTTTTTATTTTTATTTTTATAAAACGAATGAAATGATCCGCAAAAGAGAATTCAAGTCAGTGAGCATAGCTTTATTCCTTAGAGTAAAATTAAACAAACACCATTAAAAAGGATACTTTAACACAAAAAAAAAGTTATTATTTTTTCAAATGCATGAATTGGGAAAAGAAATGATAAAATAATCTGCAGAAATAGTTTAACAAAGAATGCGGGAAAAAATAAATGGAAATTGAAGATTCTTTATGTGATATTTTTAAAAACGTTTCATTGTGTTTCAGATACATTTTTTTTTCACAAAAGACTAATAGTCCTTAAGCATTTTCGACTGTAGTAAAATTATTACAGGGATTTGTATTCAGTGTTTAATTCGAAAAAATTTTATTCAAAGATTATAAGCTTATGAAAGACGAAATGATTCATATTTACTGCACTTAGAGCCAGCTCAGTAGATTTTTTTTTGTGAAAGAATACTCAAAGAAATAAAATCATTAGAGCCTAGTTTTCATTTGATAAGTATTATTCAGAGTGATTATATAAAATACAATGACCTCAAATTAAGAAGATGATTTCTTTTTTTCTTCATTTTCTGGACTAAATAACTTAACTCGAAAAAAATACAACTGATGCACTTTCAAGGAATATGTTTTATAAGCGATTAAAAAATTATATTTATTGCTTAATGACTATGAATGTGAATTGCTTTATCTTTCTGCTGTAAAAGAAAATGTTTCAAGAAAATGCTGGAAACTAGGTGATATCTCCAGAGGGAAAAAATTACGCTTGAGTTTGAAAGGCTTGAAGTTGAATCATTATTTTTATTTATGGATAGAAGAGATGAAAAATATTTACAAAACTACTAAATAAAGTTATTTCGATTTCCAGAACTCGTTCCTGAGAGAAAGATGGAAGGCAACCCAATTTTATTGCATATCACCGATGGGCATTGAAACGCGAGGTGGCGTTCGGAGTTTAGCTGCAATGGGAGAAGAGAGAAGGCAGAGAAGAGAAAAAAGAGAAGAGTGAGGGCTCTTCACAGTTTTGTTCAGGAATAAGGGATACTGCGTAATATATCACATGACGCTGAATCGTGATGCCATCTATTGAGAAATCGAGGAACTAGTTTTACAATATCATTGAAAGAACAGTAAACAATTGATAATTAGCTGGAAAACCACATGTACACTGGTAAAATAAATTAAGAGAATTTGTATATTTTATTGAATTGCATGAAAAGAACTGAAGTGACGGAAAAACCACGGCTTCTAGATAAAAATGCAAATCTTGTAAAGCAAATACGTAAGCGTACACGTGTGTGTATGCGGAGCCAGAAGAAAAACAGGCTTTATAATCGAGTGGAGGGTAAGACGAATTTCGTTCGCTAGCACACCTCGGCGAATTTCTTTTTCTTTCTTATTTAGTGTTATCTTGCAGCAATTGGTTTAATTCATATCGGAACAGTAAAACTGAGTAACCACCAACGTTTAAATGATGGAATGAGGTGGCTAATTGTGGGGAGGCTAAAGGCAGGCCAATTGCATGTCCAGATATACAGAGAGTTTCATTTAACGCCCAGCGTCGTGTGTAAACTACTTAAACAGTTCCAGGATACTGGATCTATTGAGAGAAAGCCTGGGTAAGGTTGTCCAAGAGCCATGACTGCCAGAGAAGATCGCCATTTATCCATTTTAGCGAGGCGTAACAGAGAGCTACAGCTTCTCACGGGACCTATATGCAGCCACAGGAACCCATGTAACAAGGGTGACTGTTTCCAAAAGATTAAATGAGAGAGGGTTGTTTGCCAGAAGACCGCTCACGTCTACGAACAGGTGAGTCCTATTAGCATGGTGCAGGCAGCATAGTGATTGGAGTATGGAGCAATGGGCGACCGTTCTGTTCACGACGTACTCTCATATGGAGAGAGCCAGGAACCCGCTACCTACCCTTCAATGTCCGCGAAATCGACAATTATGGCGTTTGCGGTTAAATGATCTGGACAGGCATCATGTTGGATGGCCGTACATCTCTCCACGTCTTTGACAGAGGCTCTGTGACTGGTGGGAGGTAGAGGGATGAGGTCTTGGAGCCCTATGTTCGCCTTTTCCGAGGTGCAGTGGGCCCTGAGTTCATCTTAATGGACGATAACGCGAGGCCACATAGAGCTCTCCTGGTCGATGAATTTCTCGAGAGTGAGGATATTCGCCAGATGGATTGGCCAGTCAGGTCTCCAGACCATAATCCTATAGAGCATGTCTGGGACGCTCTGGGGAGGGGTATTGCAACTCGCAACCCCCTCCGAGAACCATCCAGGGACTGAAAACAGCGTTGGTGAATGAGTGAAACCGATTGCCACAGGCACTGATAAACTGCCATATTTTCAGTATGACATCAAGCTGCAAGGTGTGTATAGCTGTAAGAGGGGATCATACCCCCTATTAACCCATTTCTTTTGTGTATTTTGAAACAACTGTTTCAGACCTTCAGACTCCCATGAGTGTTATGCACAAATATGTCTCTCTCTCTCTCTCTCTCTCTCTCTCTATATATATATATATATATATATATATGTGTGTGTGTGTGTGTGTGTGTCTATATATATATATATATATAATGATTTAATTAAAAAATAATTTAACTTCTAATTTTTCTCCTTCTATAACTCTAAGTAAAGGGATCATTCTTATTTTCTCATACGATTCCAAATTATTCTTTAATTTACGCGATAACGCACTTGTAAAATTTGCTAAATCAACTTCCCCAAGATCACAAACTTGAAGGGAAAATCTGCAATCTTATGTTTGCAGCCAAAGTCCTTGAAAAATCCCTTCATCTAATACCATTGAATACCACATGGTCTAGAGAAAACCTTCCACATAAATGCGAAACAAGTTAAAATTCTCTGTCTTTCGCTTTGATCATGATAGCAGAAGTCGCGCTGCTCATCTCCTCAAAATGTAACTAATCAAATCTAATGGCTCTGTAAGTAAAAATATCTCTCTCTCATCAAAAGGAATAAGCAAACCTTATTCAAAAATTATGTTCTCATTACAGCTATGTATTCTAATCCATTTTTACATGCTCATTAAAGTCATTATATACATATACAGCTTTATTTCAAAGAAATAAGAAAATGTTATATGAAATATCATAATTACTTCTTATACATATTTTTGTGTATATGTAAATAATTTCAAGTAATTACTAATGCAATTGTTAACACATTTTTCAATTCTTCAACATCTGAATATGTTTCATATTTAAACTGCAGCATTTTAATTAATGGAAATACTCCTTTAGGCAGTAAAATCAAAAGTACTTTAATTTTCGAGCAGAATAAAAGAGATTAATGTAAAAAGAAATTAAGTTTAATTAAAAATATTTTCCTAGAATCTATGAAAAATTGAAAGAAAAAAGAAATAAGAAGATAATTCACACGTGATCAAAGAATTCGTTGTGAGTTTCGAAGAATTAATTAATATTTGAAGCATAAGTTATAAAAAAATATGCTAATGAATGCTTTAATAGATTTCTAACAATAAATTTAAATTTACTTTTAATTAAAAAATATTGATTCAACTATCAAATAAAAATAATTGTTTTATTGTAATTTCCGAAATTAATGTTTTATCTGAAATGCATGAATTAATTTCTTCTAATTTATGAAAAGATTGAAAATTTTACATAAAAGAATAATTTTTTCTTTAATGGAATTATTATTTTAAAAAATGTTATTCAGTTTACAGGTAGCACGTGTTTCTATTTTATTCCTTTTGAATGTATGGATAATACTTAATCTTTTAAAAATATATAATTATACCACAATGCAAACAGGCTTTGTTCCGTTCAATGATGTGATTCTTTTCTTTTAATTAAGATGAAATGTAATATAGGATGTATCATACTATACAATAAATGTTTTAATAACTTAGTAGCCCTAAAAAAACATGAGCCTTTAGTTCTTTTGTCTTACCTATTACAATGATTTAATACATTATATACTTAAATAAGTTATTTTTTTCTAAATAGTTAAATTTCTTTGGACTGACTTCTGCATTATTTCTTCTAATGCTTATTAACAGTCACAAACTGCCAATAACTGAAAAATCTTTACAAAAGCCTCACTTCGAGAATTAGCTGAACTCTTATTTTTAACCTAATTCTAGTCTTTCTTTCACTTCAAAAATCTGAAATCTTCTAGATATTTGTAAGCACACATATTCATTTCAAGATTACCTATTTCAATGAATTCCGTACTAATATTGCATACAGTTTTTTTTGTAAGATATACCGATATAAAAATGGTAAGTTTCATTTCATAATTTGCGACTAATTTAAGAGAATTGTGCTTCAAAAAGAATATATATATATATATATATATATATATGTAATGATTTAACTTTTAATTCAATAATTACCCTAAATAATAAATTAACTTTCTATTCTATCTAATTCCCTAATACAAAAGTAAAGAGTTCATTCTTATTTCCTGAGCCCCTTCCAAAGTATCCTATAATTTATTACATCACGCGCTCTTGAAAAGGATTAATTCTGCTTAAACTAATTATAAATCTATCAAAAACAATCCCTTTTTAATTCCCTATCTACTATATTTCCCTGGAATCCCCTTATTCTTACCACGTGCTTATGACGTTTGATGGGAATTTTCCCTAGTATATAAGCAAAAACGCAACGAAAAACGTTCGCTCTCTTTCATACTGCGCTTGCTCTTTTTCATACAATTGTTCTGTTCTTACCAAAATGATGTAACCAAATACCTAATGAAAATGGTCTCTCTCTCACAGCTTTAAATAAAAGTGAAAATTCAATACGCCTCGACTGTATTTGATATTATGTTACTTTACAAAAGTCGATAGGAATAATGCATTACATTTAGCCGGTAGGATAATGTTACATATATATATATATATATATATATATATATATATATGTGTGTGTGTGTGTATTAAATTTAATGGGTCAGTTAACAATTGTATTAAAAAAGGAAGTCCTGGCTGTAAAGTGAGAACACCATTTCTGATCATACTATATATTCATTTCTTTTGATGAAAGAGAGGCAATAAAGAACAGAGAGAGGATTACATGGAGAATGCCAGAAGAATGTGGCTTCGCCATCTTGGCTACAACAGAATAGACAGAATTTTACCTTGCTTCGAATTTATATACAGACATTTTCTTCAAATTTCATGACAATCACGTGGTAATATGAATGCAAGAATTTTTAAGGACTTTAATGCTGGAGACATACTGGTAAGAATTATCTATACAGGTTTACGATCACAGAAAAGATTAATTTAGAACATTTTAGGAGCTCGTGATCGCATAAATTAAAGGATAAATTGGAAATGTGTCAGAAAATAAGAAGGAATTCTTCACTGTGAGTTAGAGAGTGGGAAGAAAAAACTATAAAATTAATTTTTTTAAATGCAATCATTATAAATGTATATATATATATATATATATAAGTTTTAGGATTTTAATTGTTTTTTTTATTTCTTGTTTATTTTAATTGTTCTTTTATTTTTAATAATGGAGATTCGTTAGCAAATCTTATACATGCATGCACTCCACACTACACACACACACACACACACACACACACACACACACACACACACACACACACACACACACACACACACACACACACACACACACACACACACACACATAATATATATATATATATGTATATATATATTGATTTAAGTACTTTTTTATAAAGGTAGTCTACCTACCATTTTCATTTTATGAAGTAAATGTTAATTGTAATCGAATTTCTATTTTCCTTCTCAAACTAAACTGTTGTATTTATTTAAATGCAAATTGAATACATCGAAAAAAAACAAAAATATTAAAGTGTTCACGGAATTTTATGTTTTTTTTTTATCATTTAATTATTTTTACGTTTGTATTATTATCCACTTGTGGTGTGGCTTTTCAGGTTTTTAAAAAAATTTTAAAATATTTTCAAAATAGAAATGCGGAAAAACAAATTCAATTGGAAAGTTTCCTATTTTCAGCTCTTTGGGATGCACTACTTTATATTTAAATAAGGTACAAACGATCTTTTAGGATTGAAGAGGAAAAGTAGAAATTCATGGATTGACATCAAGTGAGCTACGGTTATAAAATTACTCCATGATCCTCAAGAACCACTTATGCTTTGACTAAAGTAACATGGCATGGATAAAAACATGAGTGGATGAGATGGAAGGATTGACATTATGCTTAGATTTCGAAAATAGCTGGTGGAATCTTAATCTTGTATTTTATTGGAAACACATACACAGTTATAGGAAGAAGGAGAGTTATTTCGAAATTTCTCATATGGTGACAAGAATATATGTAGAATTCTAACTACCGAAAGGAGGAATTGATGTCTTTGGAGTCTAAGAAAATGGGTAGTAACGTCTCGATTGCTTAACTATTTATCCGCAGTCAGAAGGGTTTAAGAAAGTCCCAGTTCCTATAAAAGAATGCACGATGGTTATGGAACAACGGAAAGAGAACGGAACGGGATAGAATATACAGTTTCAGCTTTCATGAGCTTTATTTGACCAGGACCTGACTTTATATTATTTTTGTAAATTTTATAATGTTAAAACTTTAATAAAAAATAATTGTTGAGAACTTACCAGGAACTGCTTATCAAAGTTCGCCTTGATCGAGTGAGTTGAGATGTTTTGGACTTAATGAACAGTGCCATTTTTCAGCGCATTGCAGAGTTGAAACATTTGTTACTATAAAATGAAGAGAAAGAGTTCACTTTTTTACGCCACAGATTTTATTTTAGGCTACATGCTCTGCTCGATCTAACATCATTTTGGAATATTGTTGCAAAGGAATTAGCTCTTATAAAATTGGAAACGGAGGAATTTATAGAGGAAGAAGGGTCAGGGGTATGAGGGTTTTGTTGGTCATCCCCAGGTAAGCGTCTTCGCATATTGAGTTTTTGTGTTGTCTCTCTCATACACTACATCATACTGCGTGCTAGTGCTGGCTAAACCAGTGATGTCAACAAATAAGATATTCAGATGATTTAGGTAATTTATTTAGATAGCAAAGGTAGGATTTTTGGTAGTAACTGTAGTCTGGGCAAGTAATAATGATGTCCCACTTTTCAAATGTTAAAATATGGTCACCTTAGTCTTCGTTGTCAATTGATCCAATAAAGAAGCGGAATTTTAAAAGATGATATTTATCTAAACACAATATATGAAATGAAAAAAAATTACTTTTGAAGTAAAATTTATATAGATTATAGGGTTTAAAAAGTATATGGTTTAATTTAGACTATGGGGTCAAAAAATCAGAAAACTATCGCATCATACGTTCAAACACCATAACCATGACATTGCCTCTAAATTTCAAGAGATGGAACCCCGCGAATGAGGCTACAAAACAGTGGTTTGGTTTGTCATGCCCTCTAGTGCAGGAGCGTGTTACTAATATCAATTCCTACGTATATATTTGCCTTTAATTTTAGAAAATGTAGTGACTTAATCCCTTCAGTTAATCAACATATTCTATTCACTCTGTGTTTTACCAGAATTTTTAGGGCAAATATGTATTATAAGACTTCCCAAATTTTAGAAATATTTTTCCATTTGTACAGAACACAGTATAGAAGTTTTTAGAATAACCTATCAATACCAAGATTTCTCTTTCGAGCGTAAGCTTTAAGGTTTATTATGTGCTCAAGAAATGGATTTTATTATTTCATTCTAATCTGATACATTACTTTTTGTGAGGATCATGCAACGCTACCACTATTCCAACGGTACAAAACATTAATAGGATTGTAAAAATGAAAAATAAAATATTTATGACGATACCTTTTGCAAAATTTCACTCAGTTCAATTATCTTACGCAGTCTCAGTTGCATAAATATTTGTTGAAAGCTTATTTTGGAATAATAATCTTATCGGCATAAAAAATAGAAGATATAAAAGAAAAAGAATTAAAATTTTCGTAGCACATAGGCAATAGCTAAGTGTGTTTGTCGCTCATTTTGGCTCCTTTTCGCACGGCACGTGACACTTTTCATCTATATAAAGTAAATTTCAATGATGTATAAGAAAATGAGATCAGCAATATAGCATATTTGGAACCATGTAATTACTATTCAGAAAATCTTTAATAAGTTGTCGATTGTTTTTTCTTGAGTAGGTTACTAAATTCATAAACACAAAAATACTCTATTAAATTTCTTATTCCCGTAATTAATATGAATGAAAAAGTGTAATAAATCCACGCTTTTTATTTGCTTAAAAAATTAAAACTCTTGAAGAATATACTTGATTTCCCATCTTGCATTTTGAAAAATTCGTGCTTTAATACATGTATGTTACTTTCAACATAACTGGCCCCTAAGGGCTTTCCTTCTTTAGGCACGTGCGCGATTTACGACTCCAATGTATCCCAGATATCTTTTTTCCTCTCTCCAATGGGATTTTCTGTCTTTGGTAAACATGGATGATGCGACCACGGGTTTCCAACGATCCTTCCCTATTTTCAACTTCTCTTCCCGGTCAATCAACGCTTACCATTTTCTCTCGCTCCTTTCGCATCTACATCATATATATATATATATCTATTTAACAATTATTCATGTAATGCAGTTGGTAATAAATATATTAACGAGTGTTTGGCGCAGCTTGGCGATATATGGCGCGGCTATAAAACGATCCAATAAGCCGAGAACTAAGATAAAATGAATAAGAGCCAAAAATGTATTAAATGCTAAATTTTAAGCAAGAAATCCTTTATATAGTGAAAGGAATTCTTATGGTTTTACAGAATGTGAAATAGATAAAAAAAAAAAAAAAAGGGTCTTTCTTCAATCTGACATAAAAAATATATAACACATCGATCAATAACTCCCGAGTCTAACATAGAAAACAACATTTTTTTTGCAAATTTTTTTTTTATTCAACAACATAACACCTTTTGTTAATCACCTTTTAGGGTGATACAATCGTTCCAACGCTTTTCCAAAACTTTCCCCCCCCCAAAAAAAAAAAAAAAAAAAATTTTTTTTTTTTTTTTTTTTTTTTTTTTTTTCGCAAGAAATCTTTTTTGTTCCGAGTAAATTGCGATAAACAGCTTTCTGAAACATCGACTCGTTGCTCCATCGAAAGCAATCGCGGCATCCACTTAGAAAAAACCTTTTTCACTTCACTTCAAAAAACCTTTTTCCTGGTCCGATCGACTTAAAATTTTGACACGTTTCAAGCAAAGGTTAGTACTCTAGAAAGACCTGGTTACTGGTTTACTACGAGCGCCATCTCTGGGTTAGTCTCGGGAGTTATTGATCGATGTGTTATTTTGTGTTTGTCAGGAATAAGGGTGTGAGTGAGTGAGTAATGGTGCAGTTTAACGTCGCAGGAGACAGATGTGGCCAGACTGCGCCAAACAAAATAAGTAAGTGAATGAAAAGTTAAAAAAGCTGTGATCTAGACATGTGAAAAAATTGAAAGATAAGAAATTGGTTGAAAAGAAGGAGGGTTGAAAGTGTAGAAGGATCGCAAGGGTATCCCGGAGGAACATCACCCATGTTTACCAATGACAGAAAACCTCATATGCAAGATAAAGATCACTAATTCCTCGGGGTCATGATACCCGTACTTACCTATAGAACGGAAGTCCCTGAGGTCTCTCAACTTGGAGGGTCAGTCCTCTGATTTAATCTCCAAGGGCAAGGTGCCCTTAGACTCGTGGTACCCCATTTTAGTCTCCTCTTACGACATGCATGAGCTAAAGTGGAACTATTCTTTTACACCCGGTCGCCACACAGGTGGCAGGAATAAATAAGAGAAATACGAAGAATAGATAAAATTTAAAACTCATATTTGTATTACCAAGTAGTTTGTGACGTTTGTCTGTCATTATTCGGCTCTGGTGCGATATCTCATTCTAATATGTTAATAAGAAACTACTAAACTCCAATTGAAGATACTCAAGAGCTAAACAGAATTCTTTATTTACAATATTATCACTGCAGAATATCTAAGTTCGCTCTTTCTCTAGAATCTCAACTTAACTCACAGTCTTAATTTATGATTTGAATAAGAAATCTGTCTTATCGGTTCACTCTTTCTTAATTCTTTAAATCTCTTCAACAATTGCTACTTTGCTTAATATCGTTAGTGGAGCTGTCTTTAATCCACAAAAACTAAGAGAAGAATTTAAATCTCATTAATAATTCTCGAAATGCAACTGTTTATCTTTGATCTTCCTTCATTTTCCATTAATTGCATATCATTTATTTATCACTATATCTAAATACCTTCACTTCATTTCTATATTTATCTGATTCATCTAATCAGGTTTCATTTGGTTGGGAAGAGGGGCCATTGTAACCTAGCGGTCAAGGTCGCGGACTCGCGGTCGGCGATTTTCGTTCAGTCGCGGGTTCGATCCTTGGCCTCCAAAGACCCGCCGTGAAGCTGGGGCTGATGCACGTTAAATCTGTTCGGGTCCCAAAGTCCTTCAGTTGGGATGGTGTAGATGTTAGGAGAGGGGGATGCCAGCTCAGATGTCGTCCTCGTCACTTGACCGTGGTTCAAAGTTACGAGGTCCGTCGCCAATAGCCCTCGTGTTGCTTCTAGTGCGACGTTAATAAGAACTAAACTAAACTGTGTGTCATATATGTAGTATCATATATGTCATTTAATTTGAAATAGACATAAACAATAAAAATATATCTTTAGCCAAAAAGGTAGTTATTATGATCTGAAATTACATGCTGGGGCCGACAAACAATAACATAATCATTATTAAAAATTGTGATATTAGGCTATTAAGCCAATAGCCCTCGTGTTGCTTCTAGTGCGACGTTAATAAAAACTAAAACTACATTGGTTGGGAAGAAATTGTAATTTAATGTAATTTAAATCATCATAATGCCCCAGAGGTTAGTGAAAAGAAAATCGAGAATAACCCAACGTCACAAGTTGATCAAAACTTTAAACTTTCATAGTTTACTTGGATCAATCGTGTATATAATTTATAGGTACTTGTAAATTCAGGACAATATGGCTCTTTCATGAATTGGAGACACTTTATAAATTTAGGAATCAGCTTATAAATTAGATTAAGAGGTCATGGGATTTAAAATGTTAAAACATTTTTTTTTTTGTGTTTGAATTTTCATGAAATTCAGTACAAATAATACCTGATATACATTTTTATGACACATTAGTTATACGTTCGTGAAATACAAATAACGTTTTGAGTTAATAACACATTCAGTCGTTTTCTTTTATATACATATAAACTACCTTATGATATTTAAAAAAATTTGTAACATTTATAAAATTTTATTAATATTTAAACACAAAATAAGGATTTACTTTCATAAATTTGCTAATTGAACTATTAATGGAAACAAAATTTGAAATTCATTGCAGTAATTTTTTTTTTTCAAAACTTCATCCAATTGCTTTTATAGTTAAAAATATTTTCAAATAAATTATGAAAATTATCAAAAATCTACGTGAGAGCTTTTTATTATACAATTAAAAATACAATTCTAAAATATTGCAGTTTTCGAGACAATTTTGATTTGCAAGGAATATTTCGAATGCAACATATGGCAACATTTTTTTAAAAAAAATTAATGGAATTCCAACTATTTTTGATTGTTTATTAAGTCGTACTGAAAGGCAACACGAGAGCTATTGACTAAGAACCTTGTAATTCTGAGCTTCGTTTAAATGATAAGTACGACATTAGAGTTGGCACCTCACTCTCCAAACTTTCTCATCGCGCAGATAGAGGACTTGAGATCTCTACCAGATTTAATGTGCATCAGCCCTGCTAAACGGCAAGTCTTTTGTGGTACCAAGGCTCGAACCCACGATTCGACGAAAACAACGCTGGTGGCGAGCATAACCACTAAGTTCCAGCCCTTTCTTTCATAATTTGGCATTTTTAATGTCTTATATTATTTAACTCGTCTTATATTATTTTTATTTGAAAATGTCTTACATTATTTTTATTTGAAAATGTCTTATATTATTTTTATTTGAAAATGTCTTATATTATTTTTATTTGAAAAT
>BMAW01013936.1:73154-95484 GCA_019974015.1 Nephila pilipes
TTTCATATTTATGATATCCATTTCATATTTATGATGATTCCATTTCAAATTTATGATACCCATTTCATATTTATGATGATTGAGTTTCATATTTGTGATGATTACATTTCATATGTATGATATCCATTTCATACTTATGATGATTACATTTCAAATGTATGATATCCATTTCATACTTATAATGATTCCATTTCATAATTATGATGATTCTATTTCATATTTATGATGATTCCTTTTCATATTTATGATATCCATTTCATATTTATGATATCCATTTCATATTTATGATGATTCCATTTCATATTTATGATGATTCCATTTCAAATGTATGATACCCATTTCATATTTACGATGATTGAGTTTCATATTTGTGATGATTACATTTCATATGTATGATATCCATTTCATAATTATGACGATTCTATTTCATACTTATGATTATTCTATTTCATATTTACGATTCCATTTCATATTTATGATGATTCCATTTCATATTTATGATGATTACTTTTCATATTTATGATATCCATTTCATAATTATGATGATTCCATTTCATACTTATGATAATTCCATTTCATACTTATGATGAATCTATTTCATATTTATGAAATCCATTTCATATTTATGAAATCCATTTCATATTTATGAAATCCATTTCATATTTATGATGGTATACTTCGAATAATTTTACATAAGAAACTCTACGTGAATCATAAGACTTTATAGTACTAATCAGAGGGAAACTGAAAAGAAATATTTGCTTAAATGGTGTTCAGTGAGATAAAACCTTCCCAAATCGTTTTGTTTAATTATACTAAAATTTCAGTTCTAATACATGTGAGAAATAATTTTTATTTTAATGATTGAAAAACTATTTTACTATTTATATATATAAATTTTATAAAAAATATAAATAAAATTTAAACATAATTTTGAGCTTTTCGAAATAATTGTTGCTACATGTATCTTGAGGAATGAAGACTTAATTTTTGCAACTCATATTTTCCATTACTGATCTTTTTAAAGAGAAGCTCGTGAAAGTACCTTTAAATTTATTGAATAGCTTCTTTTCTTCAAACTAAACCAGCAACTTTTGACAAGAAACTTTCTCTCTTCATTGTGTGATTTAAATTCTTTATTAAGGAGCCTCTATAACTCTTTTTATTACTTTATTCCACTTACCTATGTCGAAGAAACTTGGAAAACTCTTTAAGAGAGAAAGAGTAAAAATAATGAAAAGGGAAAAAAATTAAGACTTGATCTACAGTCTAATTTTATATTCTTGAAACTTGTGTAGAAATTTAGCAAACCACCTGAAAAACATTTTTGTTTTCTGGTTTCTCGTTACAGAATGTATACAAAAGATTAATCCTGGATTTTTAAAGAATGAAAATATTTTAAAATCCTTCTGCGGTTTCTTTAAACAGTTTTGGTAAAGTAACGTGTTTCTTCAAAATCCCTCGTCCTGTTGTAAAAGTTTAAGGTGCCCAAAAAATTACCTTCAGAAAGTTTGGAAATTAAACACAACTGAAAAGTTTACTGTTTCAAGAATGTGGACGAACTTGCCACATGTACTTTTTTAAATATTAACTTGGAACTTGAGAACTTGGTTCTTAAATTTTCACAGTACACAGTTTGATAGTGCGTAATTTTTATATGAAATATTTCATTGTTTCTAATTTAACCTTTTATGCTCCAAATTATTTATTAGAATGAACATCTCCTTAAAACTTTTGATTACATTATGAAAGGAGATTAGAAGGTTTATTCAATATTAATAGAAAATTTTAAAAAATATCATTAAATAGAGCTGATAAAATAAACTGATACTTTTTAGTACAGTCGGGTCACTAAAGTTGAACATCTTTGACAATCTTGAAAATAAAAAAAAATATTCAACATTTCACTGTAGTTTTTTTAATAACCTGTAACTATAACAAGATAACTATATCTATTCTCGATGAAAATCACGAAAACAATGGTTTTTCCATTCAAGCATAAAAATACATTATACACACTTAACAGTTTGAGAAGGGTCGACTCTGTATGAATTGTTTGCACACAATTTACAACATCCTCAATTTTCCACAAAAATATGACAGTAACATCACCTGGTAGGTATACTCCAACCATCAAAATTGATTCAATGAAAAAACTGGAATAACCGTTTTATATACATTTTAGCTCAAGAATCAAAGAATAAGTGTTTTACCTATAATGTGGTAGCATTTCTTTTTTTTCCATACTCTTAGGACACTTTGTTAATCCAGGTCTTCATCTGAACCACTTTTCGGAAACCAGATGATGAAGCTATTGGTCGATCATCTATCGACATTTTTTCGTAAGATGAACTTCCCACAGGTGTGTCACTGCAGTCTGAAGAGAGATTTTCGTAGAGTGACATAGCCTCTTCTGTTATTAAACCGTGCTATTTCTGCATATCAGAAATGAGATAGGCAATATTCAAGTGGCTGAAAACAAAAATGCATATTTTGAAAATTAAAAATAAATTTATTCAATCACAAAACGTGCTCTCTGACTATTTTACATTATTCATGAAAAGAAAAATATGGTTAAAACTGAATAAAAATTAAAGATTTAAATTTATTTTAAAAACCACATAATAGGTAAAACACTTATTCTTCGATTCTTGAGCTGAAAAGTATATAAAACAGCTTCATAAGATTTTTACAACAGTTTCATAGACACGACAGCCTTTAAAAATGAGTTAAAACTAAATACATTAGCAATTGATGTTTAGTACCACAACGGTCCTTAAGAGAACCTCTTCAAAAAGATTTTGAAAATAAAGTAAAAAGACTTGCCTTTTTTATTTTTACAAATATCCATATTTCTCAGAGCCTTTAAAAGAAGAAAAAAAAAGTGACTTACCAATGAAAATTGAGGAGTTTTACCCCAAAAACCTATTATCACGATTCACACAACGAGTTGGTGGCTAAAATGAGACATATGGAGGGAAAGTATCCCTTCGCAACAATTTTCAGCTGCACAGAATTGTAAATGCCATCTGTCTATAATGGATGGAACTATTTAGCGTTAATCCTGAAATCCTGGTAATGCATAAATAGAATATTTTTAAATTAATATGATTCTAGTGGTACTTTAAAGCACCGTTGGAGTATAATGGGTTACTTTTATTTTAAGGAAGAACTAAACAATTTTTATTACGGTATTTAATAGATAATTCCTCGTTTAGCAGTATATGAATAGAAATGCTCAATTTTGAACTTTAATCGGTCTCATGAATCAATATAATTTGCTCAAGCATTTTAATTGCATTTTATCTTAAATTAATTGATATTGTGGCCCCACAAGAGTTAAATAACTTTCACTGTCGATTAATCATACCATTCTACTGCTAATTAATCGTGACATTTTGTTAATTAAATGAAACCTTTAAATGTTGTTTCATTGAACGAATTTTCTCAATATTCGACTGAGTCCAGATTTAAATTTATTATTAATTTATAGTTGTAATTTTTAACACGATTCACTCGTAACGAATTGTCATCGTTGAGGTTAAAAGACAATGGCTTCGGTAGTCAAGTTGTCATGTCCGAGAGTATGACAACGCTGTAGTTTTTGTCGAACTGTGGGTTCAAGCCCTGATGCCTCTTAAGACTCACCATGTTGCGTGTTAAATCTGAAGAAGCTCGAAGTCTTTCTGATGGCTTAGTGCAAAAATACGGAAGGGGGTGGGGCAGTTCACGTCCTTGTCATTTGACCGATGTTCAAAATTACGAAGTCCGTCGCTAATAACCCTCGAGTTGCTTTTAAGTGATAGGTTAATGAACAATCAATCAATCATGATCAAAAGAGATGATTGCGCAATAATAATGAGTTCAAAGTCTTTTATCATGTACATTTTATTCTTTTGTTGTGATTAGTTCATTGAAAGGGAAAACACTACTACTGTTGTATGTGATTCATTTTTACAACAGACAATTTATGCACGGGGTTTAGTGAATATATTAAGGTAAGATTAATTTATAAACTAATAATGTATCGGTTCACCTCCTTAACCAAACATTATAATGAAGAGTTCTACTTATCTCTATTTCTCCAATCTGTAGACTAGAATAAACTGGATCCGATTTAAGTGGACTTCTAGAGACGGAACCCGAGTCAGGTATATGCGCTTAGTAGTGATACACAGCTTTTGTCTTCCCGATTATGTAATTAACTTAAACTATGAATTTGAAGAATAAATGAATTTTGATATCATAAAGAAGCCAAACGAATCATATGAAGTGAGAGATGAAGCTCTAATCATAGATAAGTGAGATTAGAATTGAATAACAAATTACTCAATGAGAAGACCATCATTTGGTACATTCATTAAATTTATTATCCTAACACAAACAGAACTAAAGTTAAAGGTTAGATATCTGAAATTAACATACTTGAGAGATCTGATACCTGATGCTCCAATGTAGACTTCGGTGCTTTTGAGTAGCGTTACTTATTGTGAGTTAAATAAGTAATATGTTTTCGTTTTGGTGGGTGTGTCGCGTGAAGAATGTGTGGTGAATGCCAGATAAAATAGTTCAAGTGTCTGTACCATTTTCGGTGAGGATCTTATTTAAATGAGTCGCAGAGAGGGGCACTAGGTCGCCACAAAGCAAAAGAAAGCGCCCTTTCCTCCAGAAAGAATCGGTAATATTCTTGAGCATTCAGTGCACAATGACCTTCTACGAGTTTTTCAACTGTTAATTCATAAAATTTAAGAAGGACTATCCCAGATTAAAACCTGCAGCTCCATGATAGTAGGATATCAGTAAATAGTGTCACAGTTGCTCGAATCAGTAAAATGTTTTAATAAATCTCCATAATTTTTCTATCTCATCCAACCTATCATACAGTAAGGTCCATTTATCTTTATCAATGCGATTTTACAAGGAGAGTTTTTCAAATGAAATACCGTAGTAAAGCAGACCCACAGGTTAATTAACAGGAAATCCATGTGGGATCCCACTACATACTAAATTAATTGATATAGAATTTTTCTTTGTAACATAATTGTCGTAAATCATGAAAATTTTATAAGTGAAGTGACTGAAATCAATTTATTAAGCTATATTTGTTTCATATCCTGAGTAGAGAAAAGAAAAAAAAAAATATACAAAAAATAATGAAGCCCCACAAGAAACATCTTTTTGAAATGCAAATTAATATTGAAGCAATTTCTCGTTGAAATATGAATAGGTATATACTAGCCCTCATTCAGATTAGCATACTTAATAGATTAAGGCTTTAGCGAAGACGTTTATAATTTTGACACATTATGCTAAAAATTGCTGCTGCGAAAATGAATAACACTTTTTAAGACACATTCATTTCCACATAAATGAACAGGATAAATTAATTATGAGACTCAGGAGAACTGTTTTCAGAAGAAAAAGAAAGAAGATCAATTTGATAACAAAAAAATTAAACTCCTCTGATTAACGCTGAAGAGTTAAATATTTTTGCTTTAGAACTTGTATAATATATGAAACGGATGATTAATTTGCAATATTGAGATCAATCTTTGAAGTAAGAAAAACCTATGACCTTTCATGTAGTTCACATTTAATCAAAGTCATATTTTTTTTTAACAGATGAATTATTAATCATAAATAAATTTCCATAACAATGAAGCGTTTGCAATCAGAATTGCTTAAAAATCACACAGAGGCTTATTACAGTTCTTTATACATTCTTAATTTTTATTTACTGATGTTTACTGTCTATCAATCACGCGAATACAAAATAAATCTTTTTGCGTCTTTACCGATTTTCGGTATGGCTTTCTAATTTTAAGAAATACGTATATATAGTAAAACTATTCATTTTAATGATACATACTAATGTCGAATATAATCTAATAGCTAAAAGCATCCTAATCATGTGTATAAAAACAATTATAATTATTAACGTTCCTTTAATAATTAATTATAATTTAAGAAACATGATTTAATTATGATTACATAATTCATAAGAAAAAAATAAATTACAGACACTATTTTTTTAGAAAATTCGAAACAACTAAGTAAATAAAGAATCATAAAAAGAATATAAAGTAATTTAATTTGCTATCTCAGATTGTGTACTGAGAATATATGCTTAAACACGTTTTAATTGCTCCCACATAGCATTTACTTTATAATAGTTTTAGTAAATACAAAAAAAAAAAAAAAAAAAAAAAAAAAAAGAACCAAACAAATTATCAAAAATTAGTCTTTTCCAAGATATTACACATAAGAATGCATAAAGAAGAGGAAACAGAAAATATTATTTATTAAATTTTATTTTTAAAAAAAAAATATTTAAATTAAATATTCACATAAACACACACACAAGATCTCTCATCGTTTGTTTATCACTAGTATTGCTTTTATCCGACGCTTAAACCATGAAAAAAAATTAAGAAAACTCTAGAGGTTTTCAAAGATTTATTTATGAAAGAATACTTTTTATTTGATAATCTTTCTTGAATACAATTGAAGGAAAACTTGTTAAGTTATAATATTTTTTTATTTAAAAGTTATGATGAATTATCTGTTAAATATCATTTAATTTATCTCTTAAAAGATAGTTGATTAGCAAAATATACTGTTCATATTTCGAACAAAAAGTTCACTTTTTGTAAAGCAAAGCAAATGAAATACTTTTTAACATGAAATGAGAGTAGCATTTTAAAAAGGAACACCAAAGAAAGAATTATAGCAGAGAAATTACGAGTGTGATTAACAGCTGTTATTTATGAAGGAACAGTTGTTTTAAACCAGCGTTTTTTAAATTGAAGGTGGTGACTCCAAATGAAAAACAAAATATTGAGGGTCACGAAAATTTAAAGAAATATTAAAGAATTACTAGTTATAATCTATATTCTTGATCTTTAATTTTATATATTACTCGTATATTTTTTTGTTCAGCGCAATTATAATATCGTAACCTTGGCTAGGTTAAACCGTAAATCTTATTTACATATCGAAATAAGAAATCACTAAGTACAACATTATAGTAATGTAGTATTACAAATCCCAGTTTTCATAAAAGTCCTTGACTGAAGTCAAAATCGAAGCTAGAGCTGAATTTTCGAACATCCAATGACCATTCAGTACCCCAGATTTTCACTTCCTCTCTCTCCCTATTCAGATGTAATGCATATTAAATCCAAATTTCTTTCCGCGGTAAAAATTGTTGAATATACTTTACATCCATCAGTGTCAAGTATTTCACCAAGATTTTATTTGTTATGCTGCAAAAATAGAGCATCCATCTCATTAAAACATAATTTTCTTTCATTAATGTTTGTGCACTAAGAACAATTTGAAAAACCAATTTTTTTTCCCATTTTTTTTTTTTTTTTTTTTTTTTTTGCATAAGCATATGTAGGATTTTGTCAGACTTCAAAAATGGGTTACAAAAAGGATATTTGACCTAAAAGTATACCTGTATATAGTAAAAATTATGAGTATTTCATTTTAATTTAACAAAAGAAGTTTTTATTAAAAATTAAATAAATTATAATTCAAATTTATTTATTAATTTTTCTATTAAATAAGAAATAGAACCAAAAAAATCCGTGCAAGCTTATGGTTTAAAAATAAGAGTCGTTCGAATTTTCAAATGTGGGAGTGGGGTCGCAGTACTGAAAATCACAAATTACTTTACTACTTTAAATCACAAATTCAAATTGAAACATATCTGAACATTAAAAAAATAAACAATATATTTCTTAATTACTTAATTTACACATAAAAGATTATAGCGGCATTTCTTTCAGAGTTATTATAAACAAAACACATTTTATTTGTCTGTCAACTTACAGAAAGAAATACTAATAATCTAATAATAAAAAAAATAATCTAAAAAGAGAGCAGTATGAATTTTTCGAAATAAAATTATATCCAGAAGATGTTTATTTATTAATGAAATTATTCGTTATTTCATTCACAACTACAAATTTTCACAAACATTTTTTTTATCGATTCAAGGATTCTTAAAAATAAGTAATACTCAAAGATTTTTCAGTATTACTTATCAAAGGAAGGAAATACAGTTATTTTCTTATAACACCGTACTGCTTTTACATGCCAACGGAAGAGAAATTATCGAATAAATAATATTATTTGATTTTATATGCTTGCAAATCCCATTTTTTTTAATTCTAGACCGAGTGGTTGCATAATTAAACGTCATGGCTTACTTTATTTCAGTTTTCAAACATAATTCAAAAGAACACAGAGGTTTAAAATAAAAATGTTTTAAAGAGTCGGGGAGAATCTGATTGTTCCGGATTAAGAATTACTGTTTGTTAAGAAGAGAAGTTTGTTGACATTATTTCATGAATATTCAATAACCTCGTTAATTCAATTTCGGATCTGAAACTTAAACGAAAATACCTCGGAGGACACATAAATTGCATTTCGGGAAAATGCGTTAAGCATATTTGGGAAGTTGAATGGGAAAAAAATTTGAATTATAGTTAAACTTTAAAGCTTACTTCGTATGTTTTTCTACATGCAGTCTCTGAGATTGAAAATATGAAATGTTATGCATTTTAATATGCTTTGGAAAATCAAAAATTTATTAAAGTCACGATGAGACGAATTTAATGAACACATACACACACTAGAACGTTAATTCTTATATATACGAGGGGTATTATAAAGTTTTCATTAATACCATGAAATAAATGAGGTATCTAGATAAACAAATTTCCATACATTAATTGATCTTTTTATATATAATTTTGTGATTATGTATGATGTTTGCTTTAGCTATTAATGTTAACTTGTTTGTTTTCAGGGAGGCGTAGATTGAAATAATCCACAGTATAGAGAAGATAAGAGGCTCACAGTATGATGAAGTTTCTTTATTTGAAAGTTTACGGTTCCCGCGAAATTCACAATGTAATGATGGCCGTTTATAGAAATGTTAGCCTGTCATCTGACTCTGTTGTGAGAGGGAAAATGAACTTTCTCATTTGCCACATGTCTCCTATAAGCAATCCAAGAAGTGGAATACCATTACTCATGGACAAATGCTGTCACTGTGAAAAAATTGAAGAGATGTGTCCTATTAGAATAAAGTGACCAGATTTTAACATTCGTAAAGGGGACACCTTTGAGGGGGGTAAGGTCTTGATTAAAAATTTGGTACTTAAATAAATTACTGACCTAAATCATGTAAATAGCTGATTTGTTGACATCACTTGTTTAACTAGCACGCAATACGACGAGTATCGCATGAGAGACAGTTATAAAACTGAATATGCGAAGACATTGCTTCGTGGACGACCAACAAACTCCTTACACCCTCTAAAATTCCCCTCCGTTTCCAATTTTTGTATAAGATGCAATTCCTTTGCAAGATAAATTCAAATGATGCTAGATCGCTAGCGGAACATGTCGCCATAAGAATAAAATCCGTGGAAGTGTACGAAGTGTTCTCTCTTCATTTCACAGCTACAAAATGTTTTCGTCGCTGCCAGTGCCAAAAATTGCCACTGTTCATTAAGTCCAAACAATTGGGTCGTATTCTAGCAACTGATCGAGGCGAACTTTGATAAGCAGTTCCTGGTAATCAGTTCTCAAGAATTATTTTTATTATTAAAGTTTAACATCATAAAATTTACAAAAATAATAGAAAGCTCTTTCCCTGGTGAAATAGCTACATGGAAGCCAAAACCCTATATTCCCTTTCCGTTCTCCTGCCGTTCTCTAACTAGCTTGTCGTGTATTCTTTCTAACAATCGGGACTTAGTTAAAACATTGCGGGATAAATTGTCACAAATCGGGACTGTCCTGCTAAAAGCAGGTAACCTTATATTACAACTAAGAGCAACCATATAAATATTCAAGAATTAGACTGATCGTATTTCCGGGAGTTAGTAGAAATCATCACAAAGAACTGCACTTTTCAAATGTGTAGGAACGTTGTATTCTACATTAACTGATTTCAATTCAGAAGCAAACACCGCGTGATTTACCGAAGGAGATGTTGAATCTTTTGATGCGAGACGAAGAGGAATTTTTGGTTGTTTGATAGCTATGGAGGAATTTTGGATCTATACATTTGATTCAAAAACCAAAGAGAGAGTAAGGAGAGGACACACTGTGACTCATCTCCCCCTCCAAGAAAACTAGGATATAGATGTCTGCAGGAAGATCATAGTGTCTGTTTTTTGAGTCGCGCTGCGACTACACCTAGCATGTTATTTAGTGGTCCCCCTTACATCCGGACAAGACCCTCCTTAAAGGCATCTATACTCGTGAGAAAGAACACGCAACATTTCTGTTTCTCATGAATTTTGACTTTATAGAGTCCAATTCTCCTAAAACCCAAGAACACATCCACATCAGGTATCCAGTTTAGCAGGTGTCAAATCCTGCCCCAATTGAAGTGCTCAGAACCAATAGCTAATTTATTACCTTCAACTAACCAACCAATACAAAGGATTACGTTTAGAGGTTTTGGAAGAGGCGTGGTCATTTTCATTTTATCCAAAAATTTCCGAAGAGATGGGACAATAAGAGCTTTATTAAACGTTCGACTAGAACGTCGTATCCGAGGATATTGCAATATTTTTTAGCGTACAACGTGCACCCTAAATGCATAGCAAATGTAAGTGCGACAAGCACTTTATCTTGTAAATATCAACTTTATTTGAAATTAATTGTAATAAATTAATGTAAATATACTGTTCTGGTATCATATCATTTATCACAACCTTAACAAAACAACCAGCCAAAGTGAGTATGCAGATATTCTCTTCAACAATAGAGCCAAAAGTTAAAAAGCCCTAAAAACTAGACAGAGAGAGACGTCTTTTTTAAAATAGTTAGTAAAGGCACAACAAAAGTGACCGATCAACTTTTCTTGGAGCACATTGGAGCAGGGTTCAAAACAGTCTTTGGTACTCCAAGGCAAATAACTCATTCTTCCTCTACGTAGTCGGGAAACATTTAGCCGCCATAACAGATTAGTTGCAGAAGGATCAGAGCAACTCTTCTGCCTATTACTGAACAAGCTGAGTGATTCTCTTATCAATACAATTAATGTTATAATCACCAAAAGCACATGTCATCTTGCCGATTATGCACTTACTTATTCTCCTCAAAATGCAGTTGAGAAATTAAAGTGATGTGACCTTAGTGTTTTGCCATATCCATCCTGTTCTCCGATTACGCCTAAAGGGCCTTTTTCTTATTCCCAGAACTCAAAAACCCATAGTTTGGTTGGAGATTTGATTACGCATATGATGTTATTGAACAGGTGGATCAATACTTTTTAATGCAATATGCCAAGTTCTACATAGACGGCCTTCGAAAGGTCATGAAACGCTGAGAGCAATGTATAACTCTTAATGATGACAATGTAGAGAAGTCTTCAGAATAACAAATAAAAGATAAATTTCTTTCTCGATTATTAAAAGTAATAATTAAAACTTTATGATAAATTCTCTTATTTAATATTGCTACTGAAAATCAAAATGCAAGAGAAGGAACGGAGCTTTCCTAAGTAATTAATAAACAGGTGGTGAAAAATAAATTATAAAAACTATACGTAAATTAAATCTGTTTATGTATAGACGAAACGAAATGTTTTTTATTTAAGCTTAAATAAACGAAGGTAGTAATATAAACAGTTAATTCCACATTTCATAGATAATAACGATTTCATAGATTTCTTTACAATGATTTACTCTACCGATAATTACAGATTCTCTTCTGTATTCATAATATCAAAATTTTAATTGAATCGTAGTGGTGCTTGTAACACCACACTTGACTTCTTATTTTGTTACAGGCTGCAGTGCTCATCGCTGTAACCACGTTCAAATGCCTCGTGTTACTTCACTTCTGAGATATCCGTTCCATGCCTTGTGAAATCCAATTAGATCGAAGGTATACAGAAGCCCTCATTATTCCTAACAATGGTTGTCGGTGGGATCGAATTCCTACTTAGTCGTCTAGTGGCTACTTATATATGACGCTATCACTAGCATGCAGGAATGAGTTACTACTTATATTTGGTGAATGATTGCGGTTTTCAGTGATAAAATATTATGACCTGCTGGAGTGTTGAAAAATGCTGATGGAATTTAGATTAATCAAATACTTGTTTGGAAATTTATTCAGTCTCATAAAACTTTATTTCTTATGGAGAAAAAACGAGTTAAAAATAAGTGAATGTTGTGTTACAGCTTATATGCATAAATATACTCAAAAACAAGCAATAAGTAAATATTCACATTCGCTGTTGTAAATTCTGATTAATACTGTTCTTTAAATATCGTTTGGTGGATTAATTTTATACATTTTTCATACAATTGTGTTAATTGTAATTGTTTGAATAAAATCGCTTGCTATTTTATAACTGTTTCCGTAACTGCAATGTGTTAAAATTGTTGCATATGGTTATTACGTAATTAGAATTCTGACTGGTAGTTTGTTGTATTATGTTTCAGATTCATCATCTTACATAGTAGTCAATTCTAGTTATGATATGGCTTTATTTTTGTCGTCAAATCGATTTCGTTATTGATAAAATCCTTGGAACAAGTATTGATTTAGAGCTATTTCTGAAACAATTTGAAGTATTTGATGTATGACTAAATACAACAGTTATGTTTCAGTAATTGTAATACTATTTTATACTAATAGTAATAGTTACCGGGACAAAATGAGTTTTGTGTTTGTAACTGCCTTCTTTCATTATTTAATTCCACAGCCATCTTAAAGTCTAATTAAATAGTCAATAAGTCCAAAATTACAATTGAAAATACAGAAGAGAAAGACGAGATACTTTATTACCTATCAACACAGAATATGCAAGATCACTCTCTCTCGAAATCCTCTTAACTCATGTAATCCTAGTCTATATTCAAATGATACGGACTTAGCTTTCCAAATCCTATTCTTGCATATTCAACTCCTATTATTCGGATCAAGAGTCACTTCTTACTATTTTCAATATATGCGATTAATTACGACGATTCACTCCAAATTAGAATAACTATCAGCTTATCGTTATCCTCTGTCTCTATTTTCTTTATTTTTAATTCACTACACTTCTTAGCTTCATATAGTTTACAAAATGATATTTTATTTGGTTGGCAAGGAGTTCTAAGTGTATGCAATTCAAATAAATTCCCCGAAATTAATGCAGAAAATCGCGAACAGGCCGATGGCCCAGTGTATTAGTATTACAATTCATTTGGATCCTTTTACAGCAACCATATTAAGCATGTTGTAAGTTATTTTACTGAATTGGATCATTTTATGTTGTTATTTAACTCAAAGTATTTTTTTAAAAAAATTATGAATCACTTAATAATAAAAAAAATACTTGTAGAAATTTCATTTTATACTCCTAACTTGTATATAATGCTGTATAAAAACTTTGAAATCAAATTTTATTTACATAAAACTGCCACATTTCACACTTCAGGTAGTCAAGAGCAGCAGTAACTGAATGGCTGAAGTCTCTATCTACTTAATTAGCAACTTTCGAGACAAGGTGTAAGTTGAAGTCCTGATTTGTCAATAGATTATCGAGACAATTAATGGATGTTGCTCCGATAATTTTTGACATCTTATTTTAAGTTAAGTTAATTTTTTTGGTCAATCTGAAACCTAATATTGAAAAAAATATTATTAAACCATGAAAGATAATATTTTTTGCGTATTCGATTATTTACAGCATTTCATTGAGATGGCTTAGAGATTAGCGAATTTCCATTTTAGAGGAGGTGTTTATCCTTTTAATTTAAACAAGAAAGCTAAGGAGACTTGTTCAGAGTAAACAAAATGTTTTCCAATCATTCTTTATTTATCAGCAAAACATGTTTTACTAGTTCTACCAACAGCATAACACTAACAATCTGAAATTAATTTCACCTCTCGTCACTAAACAACACAGAAACCCACTTATAGTGGTTATGACTACGATTTCGACCCTATTACAATACTTTGTCTTTGACATTTGTTTCAGAACATTCCATAATTTTACACCCCCACTCCATCCCACACACACACACACACATATCTGTGTGTGTGTATAACAAGAAAACCGATATATCAAGAAAGAAATGTCCGATGGAGACAAAAACTGGAGGGTAGGAAAGTTATGTACAGAATAAAAAAGGATTAAAATTTCAGTAAAATTGAGTGATTCATTTCAGAGTTACATAGTTTTAAAGAAACGAGTTGACCCACATCTAGCCTGGATGCAAGCTACCACACGACGTGGCATAGATTGATAAATCTCCCTGCAGATCTCTTGCGGTATTTCTTGTCAAATTTGCTCCAACTGTAGATCATCAACATTCCCTGGTAGATGCAATCACCTTTCCATAATATCCCAGACATGCTCGAGAGTAATCTGCCTTAACAAGGAAGTATTTGACAATCTGTAAGACAGTTCATAGCAACACGTGCCGTATGTGGTCTGGCATCATCTTGCTGAAAAATAAGGCCAGGGTACTGCAAAAGGAACAATTGCAAAACAGATCTCAGAATGTCGTCGACATACCACTGTGCTGTAAGTGTGCCTTTAATGACAACGAAAGGGATCCGGCTATCAAGGGAAAGGGCACCATAACTCCTGGTTGAGGGCCTGTGTGGCTTGCAGTAGTGAACGCAGGACCGGCACACTGCCCTGGGCGTCTCAAGACACCTCTTCGGTGATCGTCAGGACACAGATGGAGGCGGGATTCGTTGCTAAACACTATACATCCCCATTCAGCATCATTCTAACCTGATCGAGCCAAGCACCACTGCAATTTGACACGACAATGTGCAGGCGTGAGTGGCAGGTGACGTAGCGGTCGGTACGAGCGTAGGGTTCCCTCTATCAGCCATCTGTAAATGGTCATGATCGTTTGCGGGTCGCACGCCTGATGGTTGATAATGATGAATCAGGTGCTGTGACAGCTGATCTGACAGTCACTCTGTCCTCCCGATCTGCTGTGACCCTAGGTCGACAGCTACCCTCATGGTACTGAAATCTGCTATTGTCCAACCATTCTTGCCAGTATCTTCAAATCTCCGCATCTCTTCGACTCATATGACGAGCAATTATCTGATTTGCCCAACATGCCTCTTTCTATCCAATGATACGACCTCCTTCAAACTCTGACAGTTGCTCGTAATGAACTCGAATCTTGCAGCGAGGCATTTTTTCAGTCGTTGAAAGGTATCCTAAATCGCAATGCAACAGAAAATTTGACCATCAGATTGAGAATCGCTCCTTATATACACCTGCTGAGTGTATATAAGCTGTTTTAGAGTAATGAGACAGGTATATGGTATAAGAAAAGAGAAGTATATATAAGAGCATATATGAGAGGAGCAAGGCGGTATATAGAGACATATAATAGTATAATCGCAATCGCTATTGATTCATTGGACACCAAATTTTAATCATTTGCATGTTCGGTTCAAATGTCTTTGTATACGAAATTTCATTACAATCGGGCAACTCCTTCTTGGCGCGTCGTTTTTTTGTTATGTATATATATATATATATATAAACCATTTTTATTTTATATTTTTTTATGATTGTATATTTCGAAACATTTATTGTTAAAATAATTGTTATATCAAGAACGGAAATTATCTATGCAGACTTAAATTTCTGTTCATCTCGTTTATTAATAGACTGCGATTTTTCAACAATTTTTAGACGCTGTTGAATGATGTTTTCGACTTAAAACTCCGTAAATATTGCATTTTGAACGATTCAGGTGTGCATGTATTGTTTTTATGAACTTGTTTACTGTATTTAATCTACGAAATAAATAATATATTTGGAATAATGCAAAGGTATTTATAGGATAGTGCCAATGCACAAAAAATGTAGGTTTACTCCTCCTGTATTGTCTGACACCAAAGAGACTAAATTCATCTTATCTTGATTTTTGGGTTCGTCTTCGACGTTTTTTTCTTTATTTCTTTTAAATTTGGTAAAACATTGTTTTTTTATGAAGCTTGTTAGCCCATGCGCTTAAATCTTACAGAGAAAAATAACATCCAACTGCCGTTTGCCTTTCTTAACAGCGTATGCAAACTTTATTGCTTCACATGCTCTAACAAATTCAAATTTTAAGGCTCTGCAATTCCACACACTTTTTAATACAATATATTATTTATGTTAATTCATAGTCTAATACAAAAATTGTTACCATTCAGTAATTGGTTAAAACACGATCACTACATTTATACAAGACCTTTGTAAATGAAGTCTTCCTTGCTTTTTTATTTTAATTTTTACTCAAGATGTTGTTATGCTGCGTGTCTTCAGACGGTAACATTTTGAAGTTTTATATGCTCACAAAATTTAGTTTTTATTTCTCTTATCACACCGTAGTTTTGCTGAACAAAAGTTAGTTGCTAAACACTTACTTCTTTATTTGAGACCAACTTTCGTTTTTCCAACCTCACGATTCAACTGCTTCTTTTAGATGAGTTTAACACAGACAAAGCGTTACGAAACGCTGAGGAGTTTCCATTCTTATTTCTCGGAAAATAAAAAACAGAAATGTTTCCCAGTTCTATTTAAAGTTAAAATTTCTTACCAACATTAATATTTAATTCCAAGTAGAATATAGTTAACTGAGAAAACACTGATTAAAATAATTTCGTTGTAGATAAACGAGAACTTTTTACCAAACGTATTTCAAAACAATTTAAACATTTTCTTATTTTGTAAGCTTTTCTCATTATATTGTAATTTTTCTCACGTTGATGGATAATGCAGATTATACTTCAGAGCATTGGTCTTCAAACTTTCGAAATAAAAATTCGAAAAGAAAATTTTAAGACACTCTCACTAGCTGACTAGTTTAACAAAGAAATATACATTTAGTTAGTTCTGAAAATTTATCACATGTTTTATGTGTGGGGTTGTTGACTTTCGTAATGTAACGTCAGTAGTGATGTTTATGCAAAAGTAGCTCCTAATTTTCAGTTCTTCAGTCCATTAGTATGCAAAACAGATTCACGTAAAGTTCGTACTTTGTTCGAATGCGATTACTTAAATGCTAGTTACCATTGAGTGTTCCAGGAAAAATCTTTTTTAATGCACGTGACAATGAAAACAAAATATGGAAACAAATTAAATGCAGAATATGAAATACAATACAGATGGTATCGTCAGACATTGGCAGTTTGTGTAAAAATATGTAAGCACACTCCAATCCCTAAATAAAACGCAAATGTAAGTGACACCTACAGCACGAATAAATGTTTTTGATGTGCAAATTATATTAATTTTATTAATGTTTTCTTAATAAAAATACAATACTTTAATTAAATACAATGCTACTGTTTTTATATAAAGTACTTATTACATATTGATGTACATAAAAAAATTATTTTAAGATTTATTATTCAGAGGGTGGGATGGATTTTTCAAAAAATTTCTTATAGTTCTAAGTGTTCCGGGAGTTAAAAAAGTTCGAAGATCGTTACTTTAGATAGTTCAAAAGATTTGAATTGATGCAGTTGCCAGATCAGGTGCCTTAGAATTACAGAGAAATTTCCGTGAGGGTACATTAGTGCGCAGGGTTACGTCAAGTTTAAAAAGAGTTTCAATAAAGTGGTGGGAAAGTCTCAAATATGCTTCGGTGTCAGTGGAATACCCGGGTAATTTCTACAATTGTTTTAGATTCTTGTGTTGTCAAGGTGAATTTTCATGCTCTTGAAGTGACATGCTCTTAGTCTAGCTATTGAGGATTTTATTGATCTGGAATAGTTTGGGTCTGTGTAATTAAGAACAAAGTTTCCTGATTATATTAAATAAATGATACTTACTGTGTCGTAAATCACATAACATTTTAAAATCAAATAAAAATAGTTTAATTTTTTCTAAATTTTTGAGATACTTGTTTTAAGTGTTTATGTTGTTAAAATTTATTTCTTCATTAAATATTAGTTTTATAAACAATAAAACTTTTTATAAGCAATTGTAAGCGAACTTGTTCTAATTATAAACTTTACATTTAAAAAGTTAATTTCCTATATTGTTGAGATATACTGTAACACACACACACACACAAACAAACACACACACACAAACACACACACACACACACACAATAACAGCTAAAATAGTAATAAAAATACCTAGACGGTAATAGTAAAAAAAAAAACCTATCGATTTATTTTTTCAATTTTTAATTAAAAAAGGGAATTATTAAACAAACCAAACTCCTAAAATAATTCAGAATTTTAAATTATATTGTTTGATATTTTCTATTTCTAATTATTATGATATTTAAGGGGTCTCAGGATATGTAAAATATAATAGGATATTATAAATGTAAGATATTCAGGAATACTTTAAAACAAACCTCATAAATAACGTTTTAATTATTTCCATTAAATGACATTAAAAATGTGCTTGTTTACTTTTGACAAACTTTATTGTACAGAAAACTTAAAAGATCCTTTTCTCAACATGTGATTTTCTATCATTTCGCCCAAGTTAGCATAAAAATTATTTAGCATAACTTGTAAAAAAATATGATTGTTACAAAAATTGTACATTATATTATCAATTTATTTTATATTTTTTAAACTGAGATTTTACTCTGTTTCGTACATATTCTTAGATCTGAGTAAGCAAGTAAATGTACCATTAAATAGTATGAAAACCAAGCATTATCATTAAGCAATATTTTAAAAACTATTAAATTTTTTTATTAATATTTAAAATTAGTTTTTCATAGTGCAAACTATAAATTATCACCTACATATAATGTACAGTTTCATTCAAATTTTAAAAAGATTGAAGACTTGAAAATGTGGAAAAAACAGTCAATTTATATTGACTATTTTTAGTCTTAAGACAAAAACGTAAATTAGTCTTTCCAATCAAAATACATTTGGCATTAGTTTCTTTAGGGGAAAAAAAGATACCAAAAATTAGTTTTAAGTTTTTTGACTTGATGAAAGCTTGCACAACTTGACTCATATCGAAAAAAAGTGTTTCCTCGTGTATTTAATAATTGTTTAGCAAAAATATCGTTCCTAGTATTTCTTTAGTTGCCTGACAATGGCTATGTTCTTCATTTATCCTGTTGTTTCCTTTCATTAAAAGAATTTTTTTTCTTAGTTAAATGTCTCAATGAATTAATTGATCCAAGAAAGAAAAATAATACACTTTCAGCAAAATAAGAGAATGTTAATTGCGAAAATCGAATGAAGAATTTTCAAAAGCTGTGTTTAGTTTCTATTCTCCCTGTTTTTAAGATAGAGAACAGTTAGAAATTATTTGTGAAAGCAAGGAAAAAAAATCGTTTGTTGAAAAAAAAAGGTTTTCTCTAACAACAAAGGCCATTTAACGTGTGTTTAAATTAAGATAAATCAAATTTACATCATTCAATTACTAAATACTTTGCAATCTAAGACGATGGAAATTTATTTTCATGGGACTAAGAAAGAAGTTAGAATGATAAATTAGTTTTCCTTTATGTGTAACAACGAAAAAACGGGAAAAAATTAGCATTTAATTGATGGGAAGAGAAATAATTTTGATTTATTTTTCAAGCTCTAGTGCTTAATAGTGGACATCGAAAAAGTTTATTTAAAAAGAAAACTTGCTTGCATACTGCATTTATTGGATCTTAAAAAGACAAAGGATTTTTTTTGCTTGTGTTAGAATTAGATTTCATGCTTACTTAATGATGCAATTTAAATAATTCAAATTGAGCAGGAAAAACTCTTATCTTGCTGTTAACCATATTCAAATGGTCCCACAGATGCAGTGTACAATAATTCTAACTGTTGGGAAAGTATTTCAAAAGTGAGCGTTTCTGTGTGGGAAAAAGAACAAAGTTGCCTGTTGAATGGAAGTCTAATAATTTATTTCAAATTGTTTGCCGAAATACTTATTTTATTGTTTCGATTTATTTTCAGAACTTATGGTTATTAATTATGATTTACAAATAATAAATCTTTTTATTTATCTTATTTAATTACTCTAGTCCTTTATCTTTTCAATTTTTATTAACAATTCTTCTGAACTAAAACGGAACCTGCAGAAATGAACATTTCAAGGGGGGAAAAACCCTTTGATTGCTATTTTTTTCTTTATTCACACAGAAATTTCTAATAAACTATAAAAGTCTTTTTTTCATTAATATACACACTTCGAAATAAAAATACCTTTTTTTAAATTAAGTTTGTATTTCATATAATAAAATATTATTATTAATAAAAAAATCCCCCCCCAAAATGAGATGAAATTAATTATTTTTGATTATAAGACCCTACTCTCATATTAGTAAATTATACTTCCCATGTAAAATATTTGTTTCAAGTATTTGTAGATTTCTAGACTATTTTTCATAGAAGAAATACATTCTGAATTGATTTTAAACAAGAATTTTTTAATGTTATAATTCTCTCCGCACCATTGAATAAATACAGGTACTTGAAAAAAACTATCGTTCAACTTATGTACATTTCACACGAACTCTATTTCGAAATTTTTTTTCTCTGTGGGCGTATGTGGGAGTGAAAATCAAGTCCAACCCGATGGTAACGAGAAATATCACTTTATTCATAAATCTTCTGGATAACATACAGGTAGCACAGTTTGGGAAGTGCACAAATATACAGTGACATAGAACAGGAACAAAGCACTCTTTTAAAGAAAGTCACAATTATTTCAGCAACTTTCAACTCATCAGCTTATTAGTCCTCACTTCGTTCAGCCTCCTGAATAATATTCTGCCATTGCAGGACAGGCTATGACGATTCCCAGCAGATACACGCTGCCTCTTCGCAAATTCATCTTGCATGTTCCACTTCAAGTGCCTCCAGCGGTTAGTCGATTCCCCGATCGATCTCAGTAACAGAGATTCTAAAGATAGACTCCTACAGTTCCCCTAGACTAATCGACTATAGCTTCGATTATTAAAATGAAAGTTGATCAAATTAAAAATACCTTAGCAATATAAATATACCTTTAGCAAATTAAATATGATTATTATAGTCATAATGTATTATAATGTCAGTCTTTTGAACTGAACACCACGTACCCCATACACCCTAATATCATGTTCCCCGTATCCACGAATTTTTGTTGAAGCCATTTTCACAACGCAATAACATATTAGCACATGCGAAAAAAATTAACAGGGCGCTTGAACTTATTACGTGCATAGTTCAAAAAGTATCTGTGTTTAAAGTCAGATGGCGTTGTTATGACAAGTTGATATTATCATCGTGTGCTGCCATCTGTCAAACGTTGCCAAAAGGACTGGGACATTGATTCATAGGTTATTGTTCATTTTCTATTGATGAAATTCATAGGCTATTGTTCATTTTCTACTGATTGCAGCTATTTGCTTCCGAATCAGCAAGTTGATCGTCATCATTTTGTGTTGAGTTGTCACGGTTGATGGGATCCGAATACCTCATTATACACCAGTTGCCAAGTAACAATCAAAACAAAGATTTGCTTCTGGTAAATCTGCTTCAAAGTAGACGAAGATAGTCTAATCTACCGGAAAAATTATGCATATAGTGTCATACCGTTTGACTTCATAGAAAAAGAGAAAATGACATTGGACAAAATTGCTGTGTCTATTTTCATTTCCCGATCTCCAACAAGGGTATTTTTTGAGTTACCCTGACACTTTGGTACTTAGCGTTAATTTTAAAAATGTAGAGAAAAATCGCTTATTTAATACATTTACAAAAACACACGTATATATTATATGAATATAAAAACAACGCGCCAATTCGAAGGTAAACGTGAAAGAAAAAGATGCAAAGCAACTTTAAAATTCCATATCAAATCCCAAGTTTTGGCACAGCTGTTATTCTTTCCTTTTAAAACAAAACACCTTAGAGATGAAAGTAGGCTAACATAGATATTATTTTTTTCTTTGAAACTTCATGTCGAGAAAAAAATGTAAACTATAAGTACCAACGACCCGTGGAATTCTAACGCAATCTTTGTTTTAGAAAGATTCCATGCATTTCTAAAATCGCAGTTTTCTAGCGATTGTTTGTTCATGGATGATGGTTCTGCACAAAACACGCTATTTACTAGGATTTTTGGAAACTCTGTAGTTCTATTGTAAAATCCATGTTTTTAAAAAGAAATGTATTTTTGTGAAATCGAGTCAACGAATTTGGAATATTCGGTATAAATGCAATGTTATCACGCATAAAAATCGTTTGAAAGAAAATGCGTCGAAAATTTAATGGACTATTATTTAAAAAATGGAATTTGAGTTATACATTTAAAAAATATGAATATTTATATATTCCTGTTTAGCAACGGCACGTTATTATTTTT
>BMAW01013938.1:0-22491 GCA_019974015.1 Nephila pilipes
TTTAGAAATGAATCTTGACATTCGAAATTAACAAATTATTTATTATCATTATACTTTCGGATATTTCAATTACATCACAGTTCTTTTTTTATATATTCATAAAAATATTTTTAATATTTATGAATTACCAAATTTATTTGTAAGAAATTAAGAAATTCCGTGCTTAAGGGTTGAAAATGAATGCTGTTTCTTTATAAATTTCATCACTTCAATTCACATTTTCGCGATACTTGCGCAATATCAAAATTTAGAAGGATTTCCAAACGCATTGAAATTTGAATTATTTGATGTTCATTATTTTAATAGAAGTAAAATATTTAAACGCTGATCAAATAATTCTAAATGACTTTTTTATATTTTTGATGTTCGAAGATGTACTATTATATGGAATTTGTCCCGCTGTGCTACCGCAGCGCCACTTTCAACGCAGATTAGATGATTAGATCTCGAGGTGTAATTACGGTGAAATGCGAATCCGTGCTTTTCTTTAATTTTTCATCCTTTTATAAACTATTTTTCCTTCTAAAATGAGCGTGGTTCTTTACAACATACCGATGCCAACTTCCACAATGGAGGCACGGGCTCGGCAAACGAACGAGCATTTAAAGTTAAATTAAAATATAAAATGCGATCCTACAACTAGAACGTGAACAGGCTAACGGTTTACATGCCAAAAAAAAAAAAAAAAAACATGGACGCTCGTTCTCTTCAATAAATGCAGACGGCACTAGTTAAAAAAAGTTAAAAGCTTATTCCTAGTTACTAGTTAAAAGCTTATTCCTATTTTGAGGTGCAGACGCACTTAATTACGAACATTGATATACGTTATTGTGCCACCTTTAAGTCGTAAGTTTGTGAAAACTCAATATAAAAAGAGTAATAACAGACGGTTTACGTTTTGTGTTACCCAGTTGGATATACCACTGCTGAAAAGAGAGGTAAGTACCTCCTCTCCTTACCTTTCAATTTATAAATGAAAATAAACTTCAGTGACTGAGCTACTCGAACTTTATAAAGATGATCATCATTAATGATATTCCTGTAGTGTGAAATTTTCTTAATTACTTTTTATATATTTCCTCTTTCAATTTATTAAACAGTTTATTATTTGGCGATGCATTTGATCGTAAGAAAAGAAATTTGATCGTAATACAAGACGTCTATTAAAACTATAGAATTATTAATTTCGCTTTCAGTACTTTTAATAGTCTTAGCGACTGAAGATCTAGTACAAGTTTGTATCGTTTTTTTTTAACTTAGCTAAAATATCCTCAGGTATATGAATAGTTTTATGTGTCATATTTCTTACTAAAATTCACTTTTTTAAAAAAAAATCTACTCAAATTATTCTTTTATTTACTGTCAATCTAATTCATTTAGCCCATCCAGGCAGGTATGCCATAAAATACGTCGCTCCACCATACATATAAATAAGCGAGAATTTGTTATTCATATAAATAAGAAAAATAATACCTGATGAGCTAATTATTTTTTAAAAATATATGTATCTGATCCTTCTTGGTTAAAAACTTCAGACATTGAACACAAATAAAAAAAATGACGACTTAATTTGCCTTTTCAAGACAATATTATATCACACAAAAACAATAAAATACATTTAGACAAGAAAGAAATACAAAACAGCTACGTTATACGTAAGACAGGCAATGATAATGAGCGATATAAACTCATATAAGCGATAATAATAATGAGCGATATACGTGTTGCCAATAATCAAAAATTTATTCATTGGAAGTGCGAGGAATCAGATGAAGATGAGACTTCGATACTTAAAGGGATTCGACTACACACGTGTGATTCGACTCGACCCTGAAAAACGAGAGACTTCTGATCGGAAGACAAGATGGCGCTGCCATCCATTGATTTGGATATCAGTCTCAAAAAACAGCACTCTTCAGTGCTATCTCTAAAAACTTTACCCAACCCCTCTGATGCATACGGATTACGACCATAGAAATGTTCAACGACTCGCAAAATGAATGGAAATCAAAGATGACTCAAGATCCTCCATCTCTTCCATATCAACCAGTTCAATCGACACTAGCTCTACCTGTGAAAGAAAATAGCAGATTGAATCAAATATCCAATCCTATACGAGAATACATCAAGATACCAAGCGTTAATTTGCTCAAAATTTCTACATTCACAATGACTATGAACACCCGGAATATAAAAGCCTCAAGAATCCAATCAGGTTATTCAATGAAGAATTGAAGCGACTCGAATATGAGTTCGCTTTCTTAGTGCCTTGCGAAACTGCTGGCTGTTTTGTTCATTACACCCCTAATATCTCACCTAGTATTAAATCAAATAAAATTAATGACAACAACTCTGACAGTTTTGTTACACCACCTAAAAGAAAAACTGTCAGGAAATTAACTTTAACTAATAACTCGCATATTGAAATTTAAATCAAAAATAAATACCAAAAACTTTCTACCATTGAGATTAATCAAAATTCTGAAAATTCAACCCAATCTAACTCAGAAAATAATACCAACAAAAATAAGAATCTCCCTTCCCCAGTAATGTTTAAAATAAGCCAAAAGTATAGACAACACTTAAAAGAACTAACTTCTGCAATTCCCACTTTACGTACTCGCCTTTCCAGTGAATGTATTAAATTGTACACAAATAACTTTGAAGAATATCGTTCACTAAACAATGTTCTAAATTCTAAACCCTACGAATACTATGTAATTAAACCTAAAATCTCGCGTGCTTTGAAAATAGTTATAAAAGGTCTACCAAGAAATACTGATGTTAAAGATATTCACGAAGAACTTGAAGAACTCGGCTTTAATCCTACAAAAGTTAACCAATTGATGATCAACAGGCCAACGAAGCTCCCCCTACCGATCTACATGGTCACACTACCAAGAAACGAAACAAATCAGGTTATCAAAAAATCTTTGATCTTACTAAAATTTGCTATATGTCAATTACAATAGATAACTATAAAAATAATACAACCACTCAATGTTTTAATTACAATAAATTTCGTCACAGTGCGCAAAACTGCCTTATGAATCTGAGATGTATCAAATGTCCCGGTGCATACCCCCACTCGCGATTGTCAGATTCAAAACAAAATCCAAGAAATCACCTGTATTAACTGTAACGAAAAAGGACATTCTGCCTCCTACAAAGGTTGCAAACTCTTCCCTAAACCACCTAAAAACAATAATATTCCTCTGAAAAAAAACCACCAGAGAAAATTTCACTTTCGCTCAAGCATTAACTTCTTCTCAACAGATGGCGCAGCCTACCACTGAAACTCGCAAAAATACATCTCGCTATTATAATCAAAATAAAAACCATAATCCAGTGAACAGCATTATACAAGCAATTGAACAACTTAAAGAACTTGCAGAAATCTTCACTCTAATACCAGGTCTTTTAACTAATTTACATAAAATTAAATCAGCTAAAAATAACACTGCAAAGATAACGGCAATCATTCAAGCTTTAAACTTAAATGATGAATAATTACAACACCACTTTTTTAATTTTTGTAAATTATTCTCATATATATTATAAATTAAATCGCATTTTGTCCCCATCTTTCCTTTTGCATTTCCAATAAAAATTAAAATGCTTTTCATTCATTTTATTTCAATAAGGGCAACCAATAACAGTTTCAGAGCTACTCACCTCTCAACCAATGAAAATTCTGTATCCCAGATTTTCATCAAACTATTTTTCTTTTTGGACTTTACCATCAAAAATGAAAACTACATCCTTCCAAAGCAACTTCTATATACCAGATTTGGACTTGAAGAGCTCCCCGCGCTCTAGGCGCCTATAGAAACATCAAAGACAACGAATCAGATGAAGAGAAGTATACTTTGTATTTACCCTTTTGAGGTTTTAACTTTGTTTGATCTTAAAAGTTGTCAATTTTTGCAATAACCTGCCACGAGGAAATCTGTATAAATTTTAATTAAATGCTCTAATTATAAGCAATAAACAAACACTATACTCCTTTTAATATATGACATTTGTGGCATTTCAAATATCTAACGTCGGTTAGCAATCTTTGTATTTTTAATTGTTATTCCTGTTCATTGTAAAGCTGTAATTATTACTAAGAATATTAGAGTCAGAAACTTTATTTCTATTTACTACACTTAAGACTTCTTTCCATGATCACTATCCACATTTATCTATTTAAATCAAAGTGTCTTGATCTTTCAAAGCATGACACAGTAGAATTCAACAGACTGAATCGTATCCTCGCCATATGTATGTTAGTTCAATCTACAGCTCTTCTCGAAACCTATCTAAGAACTTAAAATAACTCGGTTACCATAAGAAATAAACAATAAATATTTATTTATTTATATAGTAGAGTGATTCTCAATTATAGGTTTTTATATTTCAAATATTTTCCTATGGAAATAGGAAATAAGAATATTCAAAGTATATATTTGTTGAATATGCTTTTTAGGGCATGTACTGGTTTCAATGAAAAAAAATCATCGATGGAATTAGATTTTGAAACACTGTCAGAAGGGCAAGCGTATTGGCAAACGAGTTTTAGTGTAATTATTTTTATTATTAAGAAAGTTAGAGATATATTCAAGCTACTTTTTTAAGCATAAATCAAAAGCTAATGATATATCTCATATTAAAAAAGAATAAAGATATTGTGGGAACCATCAAAATATTCTTCAATGAGTGATATTTCGTGTGTTTTGAACACAAATTCATGAAGTTTTAATGTGTTATTGACCTGTTTACAGTAAATTTTATAGTTCATTTGACATTACAATCATGACATTATTTTTATTCTGACACTTTTATGATTAAATGTCTGAAAATAATTTTTTCGAGATATAATTTTTTCTTCTGAACTTTTATACATAGTTTGATATAATAAAGAAAAATTGCCAACCAAAATGATAGCATTCCATGTTTTTGCAAAATTGAACTAAACATCCTTCATAATATCAAAGGACCAAGCTCCTTTAAAAAATAGTTCATTGTAGGATGAAAAATTTAAAAGAAAAACGGACGCGCAGTTTTGCCTCCTTACATCTCGTCATCTCAGAATCTAATCTGAATTGTAGGTGGCGCTGCTGCAGAGCAATGGGACAACTAAGCTGGTAAGTTGCTATCGTTAAGTACTATTGGTTATCCCTTTATATGGTATAGTCTTAATTATTATAAAAAAAATAAAAGAATTAAAAAACTCAATTCCATTTTACTATTCTTAAGACTTCTATGAATATTCGCCATCCAGAGTTATCTTTTTAAACCAACGTTTCTTGATCTTTCGAAATCAGTCACTGCAGAATTAAAGGAACTGAATCGTATCCTCGCCATATGTGTAATACTTCAATCTTCGGCTCCTTCCGAAACCAATCAAATCAATATTTCTCTCCGTAGTTAATGGTCGAACCCACTCTTTGATTGAGGGCGTAACTCATAGCTAGAGGGCGTAACTCATAGCTAGAGGGCGTAATTCATAGCTAGAGGGCGCTTTTTGTACTGAATATGGAAAAGTTCTCCCAGACACGAAAGTGTACAGATGTGTACGTTTTTCTGTAAATATTTGTGTTCTCTAAATAGTTGTAGATTAATTTCGACTATTCGAATGCGATGTAAAATTAGTAAGCACTTGACACACTGAACCACCAATGCGCTTGATGGAACGAAAACATGTTGCACCGGCCAACGGAACATACCGTATATTGAAACAACGACCATCGTAAGTGTACTTTTTTATGGAAACTGAATCATACTTGGAAAGAAAAAAAAATATCTGAAGATCTGTAAAATTGAAAAGGAAACCTACAAAGTTCTATATTCACAAAACTGATTACTAAAATTGAAGGTATGATCAAAAGCGAAAGTGAAACCGGTGATCAGTTAGAAGTATTCTTAGAACAAATAAGTGAAATGGAAAGTATTTTGGACCTATTAAACAGCGAAATTAAAAAACTATTAACTATTGTTCCGATTTCTAAAGATATGGAAGCTTCAGATGAAATTAAAGAAAAGATAATTTACTGGTAAACAAAACTTTCTTCCAAAATTAAGAAAAATAATTCGAATTCTATCCAAGATTATACAGTTTCGAGAAATATTTAATTGATTGATATTTATATTTAAGAATATGTAAATATAAATTTAACAAAATTGCATATCACTAAATATTCAAGAAATTATTCAGGATGATTGGAGTTTTATAGTTTATTTCAAAGCTCTATTCATAATAATGTAACACTAAGCAAGGTTGATGAATTTAATTATTTGAAATAATATTTGTGTGGTAATGCACTTGCCATTTCTGATGAGAATTACGATGGAGCTCTTAATTTATTGAAGGATGGATTCGGAAATAAGGAAATATTGATTTTTACTCCTTTGAGTGGTCTATTAAATTTAACTCCTGTTAAAATTCCTTAATGATATTACGAGTTTACGAAATTTGCATGACAATGCAGATACGAAGTCTCGAAAACATAGGAATAAAAGGAGATTCTTATTCAAATTTATTGACACCCATTTTGTTGAAATTAATTCCTTAAGAATTTGTTTCGCAATTTAATTGTATTCAAAATGACAAAGAATTTGATTTAAATGCTCTACTGCTATCTCGTAATTCCGAAATTCGAAGCGGAGAAAGGTCATTTCCAATTAACAGTCATACAGCATCGAGTCATCTACTTTTTCCCCTACAAGAAATATTAAAAAAATAAAAACTACCATTTCGATAGGCAAAACAGTAAACCACCGCCAAAAAAAGAAAATTCATTCTCAATTACTGTACAACGATCAAGGACGTCAGGAAGCGGAAAATGTTTGTTTTGCATTAAAAATCATGAATCAGAATCTTGTAGTATGTCCAACGCAAAGAAGAAAAAAAGACATATTAAAAAAAAAAAAAAAAAAAAAAATGCGGAAGAAGTGTGTGTGTGTGTTATTTGAGATTTCAACCTCATCACCGGGTAGCTGAATGTTTTAAAAAAGATTTGTGTTCTGTTTGTAGAGGATTTCACAATGTTTCAATATGTGTTCGAAATCGGAGTAAAGATTCGGTTTTAATGAACGAAACCGATTGTTAAGAACACAATTCAAATAAAATTCATTTCATAAAAAGCAGGCTTCATCTACCCGATGAGTGGTGTATTGGAGAAAAAAAGACGACACGTCCTTTCACTTCAAATACAACATTTATTCTAAAAAACAGATACATAATACAAAAAAAAAGAAAAGAAAAAACAAAAAGTACATCTGCTGTTCTTGGCCTCTTGACGGCGAAAGTTCGTCTGAAACATGGCTCGTGGCGGCGACACTCGCATAACTCACTTTGGTATTGCATTCGTAATACCGATAGTGGTGCGGTATCTGAAGTATTTAAAACACAAAAAAAGCAGTTTTATTGAAAACATGTGTTGCTTTAATTGAAGCTAAAATAGAGCAATAAATTAGATTACGTATAGCTCAAAGAACTTATGTTTTAAAGAGTGTTTCTGATAAATTTAATGTTTCTATTGTTTGAAAAGAAAGCTTTTCCATTAGCGAATTTGGTGTAAAGGAAACAGAAATGAAAACGCATAATGTCGTCAAAATTAGATTAAAAAATAGAAATGATCCAAATTTATGTATCGAGATAGAAGGAGTTGGGACAGAACATATAGTGATCATACACTTGCCAACACCTGATAAAAATGCTGATAAAAATTTCAAACATTTAAGAAATGTTCAACTAGCCGTTTGTTACAAATTTAACAATAAAAAATTATCATTTTTAATGGTACATTTCTTAAAAATCTCTAATCGGTGCTCTGTGGCCATTACATTTGAACTAAACCTAGTTTTAGGATCCTGATCTTCAATTAACTCACATTCTGCCTTACTTTGGTATTTTGTACATTAGCAGTTGAGGGGTAGGAGGGAAAGCCTAATGTAAATTAACTGTCCTTGTCTCTTTAAATTTCTACGTGATATACGCATTCGTGTTTCTTGATTCTCTCCGAATTTTTTTTATTAGTTTTTGCAACTAAATACATATATATATATATTTCTCTTTTTAGAGTTTTATTATCAGTACTGTTGCTCTTTGTGTAGCTATCGGATATATTTCGTTTACTTCCCTTTTAATTTCGGAAAGCCTTGATTCGTGTTTATAATTTCGAGAAAGCGTTGTTTATGAGAAGAATATACTCACAGGGTCGACGAGCCAATTAATGAAGAGAGTGTGATTCATTTTCAAAACTGTTCAAAGGAATGTATCTAGTAGATCTGAGGAGGACATTTTGTCGGAGACGGACAAAACATGACTTTGCATTTCTCCGCACTTCAAAAATTGCTACTTACGGTCTTCACTTTAAGTTTTGTTACTTCTTGTATATTTTTTTTCATTAATTTTTATGTTTATCAATGTATTTTGTCCGTAATTAGCGCTTTCATTAGCGCTTCTGAAAATTATTTTTGAAAGTAAGGACTTCTTTATACACATATTTCTGTACATTGGAGGAAAAGATTATTAAAAACGCTAATCTCAAAATATATTACAGCTTAAGTAATAATCTAAAATTTCACCAAACATTATATCATTAGGATGAACACCATTTTTTTGAGATTTTTTTTCGAAGGTTAGACTTAGGGACGTAAAATCTCCGGCCCATGCGTCAGTTTTTTCCGATTCCCATCCGTCGCCAGAGAGGGTCCTGCTCGAAGGCGTGCCGTCCCGAAAGGATTAATATTACATAAACCTTGTTTGGTTTGGTTCGGATTCATTATTGTCGCACTAGAAGTAACACAAATCCCATTGGCGGCGGACCTCGTAATTTTGAACCTCGGTCAAGTGACGAGGATGACACCTATGATTGCACCCCTCTCCTAACTTCCACTCAACTTTTATAGGATAACTAAAACTTAACGATTATCCTACGAATTCTTTTACAACCTGCACATCACTTACTTCTTCAAAATACTCGACTGCCTTTTCATGAGCGCCGTTTTAAATATTGTTACGAATGTGAGTTGATGCTTCCCTGCAACGGAACAGATACACTTCAGAGATGTCACCAGTTAGAAAAAGACAGTTAAAGCAATTGACAGCTTCATTTTGGTGACTATTTTACGACTTTGTAAAAAACGTGGCAACTTCGGAGACAAAGGAAAAGTGCTCGAAGCCGCTGGAACCTAAGCGAAAAATCGAACGGGAAGAAAGTTATGGACTTTTCGTTAATTTTCCTGTGTGACTTCACTTTTGGTCTAATAGATATATGTACGTCAAGAGCTATAGTTAGAGTCAGTCTGTGTACGGAATCAGTGTCCTGTGGAGTCGCATTCGGGGTGGAGTATGCCGGGTGAATTTAGGAAGAAGCAACGTGTAACTGCTTTGAATCGTCGGAGTCTTCCCTGGAAGCGCAGGATATTACTGCGGAGGCTATCCGCAGTGAAAAGTAATAAGTTGGTGAGCTGAACGTTGCTGACATAACGGTGACTGTACTTAATGAGTGTTCTGTTCCTGTATGTTTGTCTTTGAATTGTACAAGTGCTGTGTATCTGTCATTGTCCAAATTGCGCTACTTGTGAGTACTTGTTTCTATTATTGCATTTACTTTGTTTTATGAAGAAATGATATTAGAACAGTAGATAAGATAATTTTTACCGGTAATTCCTACTTTGGGAAACAAGAATTGGTAAGAGGAAACATTTTTTCTCATTATAACTTTTTCTTAGAAAAAGATAAAAAAAATTCCTGTAAAAAATACTGAGTACCATACTGAAATTAAAAATGTTAAACTTCTAACAAAAATTTTAATACTTTAAAATTAACAATATTTTTATTAAAATAGAAGTTATTCGTTAATTAACTTTATATATTAATTAAATATTCTTAAGATGACAATGTTTACCATATCTGTTTCTTTTGTGCTTTTCTCAGCGATTACAGGTCATTTTTGTATCATTCGTCGTTATAGTTATTAGTTGTAATTTTGAATAAAAAATGCAATAATTTTAAATCCATGTTATATTGATGTTATATAATTTTATTACTTTTCTATTTTTCATATTTACTGAAAATAAATTTTGAAAATAAACGAAAAGGAAAGTATGTCGAAGAAAAAAGAAAATTTAAAGGAAAATAGGAAGAAGACTACTCTTCCACAGAGAAAAATGGTAAAACTGTCTATCTAATTTCTAATTCAGCAGTCAATAATTTTAAGCTAGAAAATTTAAAACGTCACGATGAACAATTATGCCACGAATTTACATCTCCATATCCGGCAAAATCTGAGTTACGATTAGGAAAAAAAAAGCTACTATCATTAAAATCTTCAATTAATACAGAAGATAATTTCATATTGAGATCTACTGAAAATAATAAAAGCCTTAAATGAAGTTAGGTTCAATATAGCGCGGAATATCGCTTGAACAAAGAGACTATGTACTAATGAGGTTTTTATTAATTAAAATATTATTGATACAGTTAAAAGACATTATCTCCAATTGATACTAATCTTTTTAATGATTAAGGAACATTGCAAGTACACGGTATATGCCGAGTCTCTGAAATAACAGTAGTGGTTAAACTTGCTCTTTGTTATAAGGCGCCACGCATTGTTAAAGAGCGTTGCTGATAGTGATTTTTTTTGTGCAGCGGACTTCATCAAACAAGAATTTCGATATATATACTTTATTGTATTAAATTTGTTTGTTGATTATATGCGACGATTTGCTTTGATGGGAAACTACCGAAAATACACCCGACACCGAAGCCTCAAATCGATTACTATCCAAAACAAGTATAGATTTATAATCTGAATTAATTGAAGGTTGTAAGTCGCCGATGGGTTGAAGATGTCCTTCAATCCATGAAATTGGTTCACCTCAGGTTACATGCATTTATTTTCTGTACAACAGGGATATTTATACAGTTCATGTTTTCACAGTTTAAAGATGTGTATTTTATAAATGCAGAAAACAACATTGGGGAAAGATTCCCGCGCGATGGTCACACCAGCTATCTCCGCAGCATCGACTCAACTACTGGTTTCCCACCAGAGGGAAACCGTACAGGTACACTGTTCTGGTGGCGCCATCTAGCAGTTATTACCAAAAACAAAAATAAATATAACCATTGGTTACAAGGTATGAATAACTGTGTAGTATTTAGTTTAAAGCTTGATGAATGAGCCAGTATTGCTGATCATCCACTCGGAGCACTTTTCATTGAAATAGTTTTTGAAGATGTCGTAACGCGAGATGAAATATTAGATTAAATTCTATTAAAAAACATTACTCGTGGCGTACATATAATGGAAGCTGTTGATGATGACATGAAATTTTTTCTCAAGGATAAGTAAATCAGTGTAGACACTGATGTAGCAACAGCGATGATGAGCCAATAAATATTTTGAAAAAAAAAAAAAGACGATAGCACACAGTCCGGATTTTATTCGACTCTATTGTATTGTGCTTCGAGATCATCTTACTGAAATTAAATTGTGCCAATAAATTAAATTGTAAAAATTTATTCGAAACAACGCACAGTTAGTTCGAGAATTTCATTCATGAACTCGATATAAACGAACAAATAACGGATTTATTGTTGTACTGCATAGTGACGTGTTTGTCGAGGTACGTTGTACAGGGTGATTATAATTAAAGTTTCAAAACCTGTAAAAAAGGAACGCCTGATGATAATGACGTCAAATTTGAACGAAATAGTTCTGAAGAAGGGGAAAAATGTACGGCATAAGAAAAAAAAAATAGTTCCCGATGTTAGCATCAGATGGTGCGGAAAGTGTCAGAATATGTAAATAAAAATATCTACCAAGCATCAGACATATTTCAGTTATAAAAACGCCAGATACACAGCTTTTTCTCGTTTTGAGTCTGACAAGTTCGCCATGACTGTCTCACTAAAGGACCGCGCTCTGCTTGTAAAGCCTTTTTACAAGAACAATGACTGTGCACTAGTAGCTCTGCAGAAGTTCAGGACACTGAAGGGTATTAAAAAAGGCGTTGGACCGATGACTGCCAATGGTCTGGAGAAATTAATTGAGAAATTTGAAAAGACAAGTTCTTTTGATGTGCAATCTGGTAGAGGGAGGGAAAAAATTGATTCGATGGTCGCTGAAGAAGTGACAACTGCAGTGCAGGAGGAATCGACCGAACATTGGACAGGCCTGTGACCAAGGTGCATAAAATTCTACGAAACATCTTTCATTGCTATCCTTACAAAATTAGCCATGTGCAGGAGTAGTTTCCTTCTGACTTGCGAGCAGGAGAAACTATTGCTTTAGAATTTCTTGCTCGCTTGGAAGTGGACAATCAACGGCCGTGGAAAACTATGTGGACAGACAAAGCCCTGACAGGATATGTCAATGCACAGAGTTGCAAAATATGGGCAACTGACCATCCAATCGCAACTCAACATGTTTCACTTCATCTTGCAAAGATCACTGTGTGGTGCGGGTATACGGCATCATTCATCAAATGGCCATATTTTTTCGAGGAGATGGATGCTTTCGGTCATGTTACCTTTACTGTAACTGGTAAGAGCTTTAAGTTTCACGTCATTCCAGATCTTCGACAGCGTGGATGTTTGGATGAGATCGTTTTTACGCAAGATGGCACTCCTCCGTACATTGCAAATCCAGTGCAGCAGCTACTGAAATCGCATTTCGGAAATGCTAGAATTATCAGCCGTCATTTCCTTACAGCGTGGCCACCCCAATCTCCTGATCTTAATCCGTGGGACTTTTGGCTCTGTGGCTATATTCAGTGCTCCGACTGCACGCTAAGCTGAACTGAAGGTACGAATTGCGCAACATATTTTGAACATGACCTCGGAGACACTTCAATCAGTTGTGGAACATGCTGTATCTCGATTTCATCTTGTTGTACAGAAAAGCATATTGACAGCATATTGATCGTGTCTTACGCCAGTCTCGCGAAATTTAAAAACCGATTTGATGGGATGGATGCTTTTTATGCTGTTTCTGGCCTCAGGACAATTAAAAACTGATTTTTCCCATCCGATGTGATACGACCTTGCCATGGTGGATGGGCTTACGTGACTGACATTATTACACCTTTGTAGTCATGCACACTGAACAGTACAGTTGTTTTAACGAGTAACTTACACCTTAGTAGATATTTTACGATTCATTTGTCCTTGAACTCATTTAAATTAAGGTACTTACAGCGCCATCTGTTGTTCATATTTGGAATTTTTTTTTTTCTTATACCATACGTTTTCCCCTTTCTTCAATAATATTCCGTTCAAATTTGATGTCATTCTGATCAATCATTCTTTTTTAACACCGTTTTGAAACTTTAATTATAATCACCCTGTATATCGCAAAAACAATTGGTTTTAAATTTAATGTTCTAGACTTTCACGGAAGTCCTGGTACCTTTAAACGAACTTCATAGTACCGAATATATAATTTGTATTATATACATATGAGTGTGTAATACATACATATATATAAAGAATATATATCTAATTAATTTTATCCAGACACTTATATCAATTTATATGGTAAAAAATTTTAAGAGTTTTAAACTTTATCTCTTACCCGACGTATTCATATGGTTAACGCAAATCTATTTCACTTAAGTGTTCACGGCTGCGCTTACACGTGCGCCGTTTTATGTTTTGACAACAACATCGAACGCCACACGACTGTTACCAAGAAAAATATATAAAAAAAGATATGTTTTTCATTTAGTGGTGTCAATATCAAAATCCCGTTTTTATTTTTGAAGGTAAATTTTGTCATAAATAATATGTTTCATAACATATATTTAAGAAAAAGGTGTTTTTTAGGATAGTGAATTCAGAAGGAAAAAAAAGAGAATTACACACAGTAAGGGATTCGACATTAAATTGAATCTGATGGTCAGAATTATTGACGAACGAAATGGTTTTTTTTTCACAACTTTTTAATATGTTTGAAATTATTAGGAAAAATTACTAATATTGACAATTCAATTCATTTTAAAAAAAATTTGTAATCAAATAATCCTTAAAAAGTTGAACATATTTTGAATTATTTATTTAAAAAAAGCCTCAAAAACCCCAATAAACAATAATATTACTTTTTTATTAAAATACAGAATCATCGAATAACTGAAAGAAATGACACGTGTTGGTGAGAGTTATTATTACAATTCTTGTCTGCAAATGTACGAATATAACTCTTACTAACAGATGGAATTTTGTTTTTAATTATGAAGAAAAAATGTACATCGAATGAAATGCTCTAAAGTGTGGAATGGTGATGAAGCGCAATGAAGTTTCATATTCAATCAACACCTTACATGTTGCATATGATATTCTGACAAAGAGGTCTGCTAAATTACCGCAGGACACTCTATATAAAGGCATACAAACTCTATAAGAAAAAAAATGACGCACCAAGAAGTTGTCCGATGGAAACAAAAATTGGTGGATATGAGAATTATGTACATAATAGAAAAAGATTAAAATTTCAGAAAAAGTGAATGATGTATTTCAGAATTACATTCTTACAAAGTAACGAGCTCAATAAGGTACCCAATGCTATACGTCATTATTGTATAATTGTGTCAATCGAAACTTTTGAAAACTTCTTTATGAATTTCTTGTGTGTGTTAATATCTAAACTATTTAAATACTAATCAGCACGAAACTATATGTTGTGCCCCTGAAAGCTTTTGTGAGAAGGCGCTGCTGTCGCCTTGGAATGCAAAAAAAAAAAGAGCAGACGCGACTGAGTGTGCAGTTGAAATAAAATGTGAGAAAATTTATGCAGTCCACTTAGTGTGTGTTATTTTAATGAGATCAGTTTTCAAAAAAGGAGCTATCGAGGGCCAAACACTTTATTTTAAAACATTTTATTAACACAAACTATAACAAAAATAACGACGCACCAGGAAGGAGTTGTCCGATGAAGACAAAAATTTACGGATAGGACATGTATGTACTAAACATAAAATGATTAAAATTTTAGAAAAATTTAATGATGTATTTCAGACTTACATTCTTACAAAGTAACGAGCCACCTCTAGCTTGAATGCAAGCTGCCACACGACATGGCATAGAGTGATAAAGCTCCCTGATGGTCTCCTGCGGTATTTCTAGCCAAATTTCTCCAATTGTCAGGCTGGGTCATCAACATTACTTGGTAGAGGGAATTTCCTTCCCAACATATCCCAGACATGCTCGATTGGAGAGAGATCTGGCTATCCAAGGAAATGTTTGACAAGCTGTAAGACAGTTCATAGCAATACGTGCCGTATGCAGACTGGCATTATCTTGGTGAAGAATAAGGTCAGGGTACTGTAATAGGAATGGTGGCAAAACAGGTCTCAGAATGTCGACTACGTACCGCTGTGTTGTAAGCGTGCCTCTAATGACGACCAAAGGGTCATTCAAAAAAAAAAGGAAATGGCACCCCAGGAAAAAAAAAAGGAAATGGCAACATTGATAATAACTCCTAGATGAGGACCTGTATGACGTGCTATAAAGAATGCAGGATCGGCACGCTGCCCTAGGCGTCCCCGAACACGTCTTCCAAGATCATCAGGACACAATATGAAGCGGGATTCGTTCTCTAAACACTATACGTTCCCAGTCAGCAGCATCCCAACCTGATCGAGCTAAACAACACTGTAATCTAGCTCGAGAGGGTACAGGCGTGAGTGTCAGATTGCGTAGCGGTCGTTACGAGGGTAGATTTGTCTCTATCAGCCGTCTGTGAATGACCCTGTGCGGATCGCATGTCTGATAATTGATAACGATGAATATGGCACTTTCACAGCTGATCTGACATTTACTCTGTCCTCCCAATCTGCTGTGGCCATATGTCCACCACTATCATAATGACGCTGAAATCTACCGTTGTTCACCCATTCTTATCAACATTTTCTAATCACCGCATCTCTTCGACCCATATGACGAGCGATTCTCCAATTTACCCAACCTGGAACTTTTAATTCAATGATTCGACCTGCATGTTTTAATCCAATGATTTGATCTTTCAAACTTTGACAGTTGCTCGTAATGAGCTCGAATCTTACGGCGAGGCATATTTTCTATCCTTGAAAGGTATCCTAAATCGTAATGCGGCAGACAATATGACCATTATATTGAGAATCGCTTTTTATATACCATCATGGATATATTATCTTCTTGGTCATCATCTAAGACGATATATCACGTATAGTCCAGGGTTCAACAACTGCATCAAAACATCCGGACAATTTACGCGTATAAAACAATTTTTTATACTTTATTGTACATTGTTACGAAACTTGATGTGTGAGGGCGCCAGGGTGCCGGTGGCAGAAGAGGAGAAAAAAAACATTTTGTTAGTTTCGTTCGGGAGTGGTCGAAAAAATGATGCTTTGGAATGAAAGTTTGTATAGAATGTAAATTCTGATGTTATATGTGTGTGCGTGTTTCATTAAGATATGAAAAAGGTATTCATCTCATCATTATTCGTAGTTTAGGATTTGTTTTGTCGATTGTCGTATTGAAATTAGTGAAATATACATTAAGTAACAACTTAAATTCCACCATGGGTCTTCCTCGAATTATATTCTATTACTGAAAATTTATTTGAGGACGTTGTGTTATCTCGCTCTACATTAACATTTAGAAAACAATTTCTACGAAATTTAAGAAAATGAATTCGAATTCCATTCAATCTGCTGCAGTTTACAGAAATATTGAATTAATTGATTCGGATAACTCTAAATATTACGTGAATAGAAATGTACCGAAATTGCATAGCACTAAATATTAGGGAAAGGCAGATTTTAATAATTTATTCGAAAGCTTTATTCATAATAATGTGAAACCAAATATAAGGTTAATAAATTCAATTATTTCAAATCTTATTAGTGTGGTAATGCAGTTACATGTTGGTTAAATTCACTCTTAGTTAGAGGGATCCTCTCTCTGTATTAGAGGACGATGCTATGACGGACTCTGTGAGAGATTCTTCAGGACAGCGAGACAGTGAACATGTTCACATTTTTGTTGTTAAATTGGTTGATTGATTAAATTAGTTCGTAGACTGAATACGACGATTTGTCTTTGATGGAGAATTAGTGAACACGATACTGAACTACTAATTCAAAAATGTTTCAAAACACTCGCACATGCGACAAAAAAAAAATAGAGAAAAAAAAATCAACTGTAATACAAATTATCAACTATCGTAAGTGAAACAGTTAAGTGAACTATATATGGACCCTGAATTATTCGTAAAAAGAAAAACAAAAATGTCTGAGGATCTTTAAAAATTGAAAAAAAGCTGCTTACAACGAAACGTTTAATATTGAATTAATTAATTAATAAAATTTAAAAATAAAATTGGTCTTTGACAAAATTAATAAATAAAATTCAAGGAACGATAAGCAAGGAAGCTGAAATGTTCATTAGTTTGAGGTATTTTAGAACTTTTCATTGAAAAGGAAAGTGATTTGAATTCTTTAAGTAGCGAAACTCAAGACCTATTTACTATTGATATGATTCCTGAAGATGTGGAAACTACAGAAGAATTAAAATATAATATTCTAGAAAACAAAACTTTCTTCCGAAACTCTGGAGATAAGCATTTCTTTGTTACAAAGAGCCAAGAACATTTTACGAGGAAAAATAATTAATTAAATGATGAAAAATTAAAGAAAGAGATGCATATGCATTTCTGCGTGCATTCGAATCGTACTCTAATTTCTTACATGCTTTGTAGGTGGCGCGGCCTGAACGAAGAAAGACGAATCGCACAAAATTAAAATTAATTCGAATTCTATCTAAATTGATGCAGTTTGCAAAATAATTCAATTAACTGATTCTGTTAATTATGAATACGCAAATATAAATTTATCAAAATTGCATATCACTGAATATTCAACAAAATATTCAGGATGTCTTAGATTTTTTTAATTAATTTGAATGCTTTATTGGTAACGATGCTAAACTATGTAAGCTTGATAGATTTGAATAATTTTTATGTGTTAAAGCACTTTCATTTATTTACGGAATTGCCATTTCAAAATAGAATTACGATAGAGCTCTTGATTTTTGAGCAAAGTTCGAAAATAAAAATATGATGGATTAAGGCTTATTTTAGTGATTTAATTAAAGGACTCCAAAACGAACCACATGGTCTAGCTTTGGTCCATTATCTAAAGATTTCTTAGGGAGTTAATGACCTTGTGAAAGTATTTAAAATAAATTTTCATCTCCAGATATTCTACGACAAACCATTAGCAAACTTGTGCCATTAAATAAGTTTTTTTTTTTTATCTTTTATATAGTTAATGGTTTCAGAAACATTTTTATTAATATATGTCATTTCAAAACTGTCAATAGCATTTCGTAAAATCTATGATATTAGTTTTTCAGATATAAATATATTTACTTCATGATTTCAATGCTAATTCAACATTACTGATAGCATCATTTTGTTCGTTATAAAACCCCGTTTATTAACTTTATTCTTGAATATTCACGGCTTCTCTTTTTGGAGCGCCGTTTCAAGTAACTCGATACAGTAAAAATACTACACGATGTGATACAGCGACATAAATTTAATAAAAAAGTATTATTAACTAAAGTAGTGGTGTCATTGTCAAATGCATTCTTCTCATTTTAAATTTTCTTCACGCAAAATGTTTTAATTTCGCAAAGCATAGAAAGTAGCTTGATTACATAGAAGAACAGTGGCCAAATAGTGTCCAGCGAGCCGCTTGCAGCTTTTCAAGGAGTTTATTGCGATTGAACTTATAGATAAAAACTAATTGTCAGAGGTTAAATTTCTTGAAGCGTACATGCCACCGTAGGAAATTATTAATGCAGTTGTTCGGTATTCTTTAATTTGGCCCTTCTCAACCTTCATAAAAATATAGCTGCTCGAATACTCATGCAGATCCTATATGGATCCCAGTCGTTAGTGCACTTTAATCCGGGTCTCGAACCGGAAGAAAACCGCAAAAAAAATTATTATAGTCAGAACGAAAATCCAAGCTGAAGCGAAAAATATCGGTTCTTTACATGTTCACTCCTTTTGTCCTGTAACATATGAGCAAATTTACACAGATTACAGATTGAATGTTTTATTGCAAATCATTACTTTATTAAATTCCACACATAAAAAATAATGGTGCTTGTCTATTAAAGCGGCGCCCGCCAAATTAAGAATACGCCAATGTCGCCAAGCTAGTTAAAAGCGCCAAGTAAGCGTAGCGCGAAATTGAAATGTAGGAAAACAAATAACACACCAATAAATAATATAAAACTTTTTTAAATAATATTTTTATTTAATAATATTTTATATGCTTATTGATAAATCTCATCCCTATAAGTACTATAAAAATTTAGATGTTTAATATTAATATTTACATAACTTTCAAAACATCAATCTACATTAAAGGCTTATTAACGAAATTGCGTTCACTATTTCATAGAAATCATTTTTTCCCCTACATATTTCCTCCACATAAATTCTGCCTGATACGATTTTAGATTATGCCGAGTCGTGCTGTTTCTTGTTTCGCCACTTTGCGGAACACCACATTCACTCCCGTTGACGGATCTACAGAATTGTACTTATGGTTCACTGTGAAATGTGTAAAATCATCATTCATTTCGCTGTTTGGTAAATTGAAAATTGTTAACGACATTTTCAAAGGACACAAAATAGTTATTAAAAAAAATACGAAATCGGTAACGTTAACATGCAAGCGATATTTCACTAAAATGTTCTGTTTCTTTTGGACTGCAACCTTAGGAGTTTACAACCAAACATGGCGACAAATCTTACTGCTTGGCGATTTTCCGTCTCCATCCGAAATCGTAATTTGGCGGGCGCCGCTATAATGGACAAGTACCAGAATAATTTAAATTTTAAGCAAATTATTTAATTACCAAAAATTTGGGAGTAATCCTTTTTGCTCTTTTATCGCTCTCCACTCCCATTTCTTATTTTCTCCAAAACCGTTCTAAACTCAAACAGCAAATTCAATTCTAGTTATTCTCTGAAATAGATGGCGCTGGTCATTACAATCAGAAATAGTAAGCACTGGTTTATAGATGGCGCTGACATTAAAGTCTCCGCAACCAACTTCATTCCTTTGATGCGAGGAACTGCTCCCATTCGTACATCTAGCTAACTTACTTCCGCTTGTGTTTCTCATACTTCACCTCCCTTTATAATTTTCCGATATTCATTTATTGATAACTTAAGTACCTATGTATTACTTTAATAATATTTTTCTGTGTACTGATAGCACATAATCTCAGTATTTATTAGAAAAGTTGTCTATGCTCATGATCGACCACATAATAATTGAATGAAATAATAAAACAACACCAATATCTTTTTTTTTTATTTTCCAAATTTAATTTCCTCACAATTTTAAACTAATAAAGTTTGAAAATCGACAAATGTACAAACTTGATGTAACACTTATATATTTTTTTTCAAAACGCAATTTAAACTACTGTCAAATGGGGGATTCTAAAGACATTAAGACTTGGGTTCAAGTATGTATGACACCTACTGCAACACAAAGGCTGGGAATATGCGACCGGAAATTAAGGCTTCACTACATAGGCGTTTATATAATTCACTAGAATTTCCAAAATAATGTGAGTGATATCTACCTTGTTTCCGGCCATAATAATATATCCTGTACTTCTTTCTGTTGTTCTTTAAAAGAACTGGGAATGAAACAAAATTAGTGATCTCTCTTTTTAAACAGAAAAATCGTGCCAATCAAGAAGACGATGGATTCTTACGTACAAAAACGGAAGTAACATTCTGCTCTCTGAATAGTGTCAGTAAATTGTTACAATTTTCATTTAAACATACTTTAGTCTGAATTATTATAACCTGAAATATGTCTTAGTAATTCATTTACAGTTAGGTTTAGTTCACTCTGTGTTACACATTGCCCTTCATTATTAGAGAACGCTGCTAATCACTGCGAAAAACGGGTATTCAAATTCGAGTACAACGTACTCTCTATTGAATACATCATATACTCAAAATGGCTCCAATGCCAACGTATTCAAATTTGAGACTTGCACATACTCAATTTTGTACGTATTCAAATTTGAGACTTGCACTTACTCAATTTTGTACGTACTCAAAATGGAAACTTCACATACTCATTTTTGAATATAATTCTGTAAAATTATGAGTGTGGAATAGAAAAATGAGTGTCATGTATTTATTTGTGAATCTGTTACTGCATCAAATACGAGAATTAAGCAATCCAGTGAGTATGTTTTGAATTTATTTTCCGATACTGTTGTTGTATCGAAAATGAATTTTAAACAGAAAAATATATATCAATTAAAATTTTCAGGGAATTAAATAAGCTCTCCTTTATTTGTAAGTATCATTTTTTTCATCTTATATATTATTTAACATATACTTTATGAAGTTTTTGTTACAACACTTCCGATTCAAAATTCTTTCATTTACTGTGTGTAACAAAACTGTTACTTTTAGAAACAAAAATGCAACTGTTATGTGATCATAAACTGTAATTTGAACTTATACCTCAAATTTAAATCAATTCCAGTGGTTTAATAAATCTGTTATTAATGGAAATCAATTCGATTCAAGAGTTATATTCTTTTCAAAACAAATCTGTAAGGAATCTGAGCTATTAGTTACAGAAGCAATTCAGTTTATTAAGAATTATATTTATGTTTTTAGAAGCGCGATATATAGTTTGTTTCCTATACGTGCAGAAAATGGAGTTTTGTTTCAGGTTCAGTCATTTAATAATAAGTTATTAGAAATATCTTGGAAACATTATGATGAATATTAGATTTTCCATTATAAAAAACTTACATTTTTTACATGTACATTGTTTACATGTGTGCAGCATTCCCCCCACCCCCCCATCTAATATATATTTACTTTTGAATTAACATCATAACTAAGTTAATACCTAAAATTAATGATTCGCCGTACACAGAAAAAATAAAACCATATCATATTTTTGAAACAAGAATATTAAAAAAAAAAAAATTAATATTTTAACTCCTGCAGATGAAGGCATGTCGCTTTAAAAATCACTTATAAACACTGCTATCTAATCTATTGCTATATTCCAACTCTATCCCCATTCGTACAACATTGCTTATGTTTTAATGTAGCTTACATTTAGGTATTTAAAATATAGGAAGTTCTCATATGTAAAGGTAAACAGATTTTTTACTTCTTTCAAATCATAATATTTAGTTAAATTACTAAATATGAGTGAAAATACTTCTAGAAGCAATATATAGTTCTGTTAAAATCCTATACATGCAGAAAATTGAGTTTTATTGAAAGCTCAGTCTTTTAATAATAAGTTATTAGAAATATCTTGGAAACATTATGAAGAATATTAGATTTTCCATAGTAAAAAACTTAAGTGTACAGCATTTTTTTTCATCTAATATATATATATATATATATATATATATATATATATATATATATA
>BMAW01013947.1:0-10145 GCA_019974015.1 Nephila pilipes
CAGTATGCTTTCGTTCAGTTACGTATTACTAACTCTGTATTGCGTAATTTTAATCATAAGATAATACTTGTTCATGTCCGATAAGTCGCGCACTGCAACTGGAAACTTATGACGGTGATATACAAGACTAACACACACAATAGAAAATAAGATAAGTACAATGTAGACAGATAAAATGTAATGTACGCAGTGAAAGGTGGATTTCCATGAAGGCTTTGTTGGACCATGTTGAATCAGCACATAAGCTTCATAGAAAAGGAAACTAAGAAGAAATTCGACACTTATGAAGCTTTCAAGATATGGAAAGAGGATGTCGCGTTGATTCTCTATATCTATTAATATTGTCTATGTTTCAGCTTTTGTTTTGTTCCGAATGGCAACGGTTTTAAAATAGGTATATGTAGTTTTAATTTTTACAGGTTTTAGGAACGATTTAGGACGTGTAATGCTCACTTTTTTGCGTGGCAACGATACAATGGTTGCTAGTACAATATTTCTGGCCTCTTTTTGTAGATCGCCAAGTTAACCATACGGTTTGTTATTGAGCCAAGCCCAATTACAGTCAAAAGAGGTTTGATGCTGATCGGTTGTATAGATACGTGGTTGATCATTTTGATAGTGAAGCTTAGTCTTATTTTCTTGATATTGTGATGTTATATTATTTATTTCACTGTTCTTTATTGTTGATTGATTTCATGTGTGTTTTAATTTTCTGCTTTTTTAATTTCCAGGTTTTTTTAAACATATTTGCTAGATTATTGTTTTTTTTCTCCCAGGGATCAAAATTGACGAACGAAGTAGACCAATTACAAAAATATAAGGTAAGTGAATCTTTAGTATTATACGTATCCCTATCATCAAAAGTTGAGAATAAATGTTTTAAAATTTATATAGCTGAAAACGATATTTCAAACGAGGAGGAAGGTTTTGATTGCGATAACGTACATGAAATGTTGAATAAATGTGACAATGGTATTTATAAAAGATGGAAGTCACATTGAAGGTGCTCTTGTTTATTATGAATATTCAAAATGCTGCATATTGTGTAGAAATACATATTTTACTTTACAATCTTTTTCTAATCACTGTAAAATCTGCGAAGGATGTATATACCGCTATTGAAAATAAGAATGACAAAAAAGGGATCGGTGAAGAAGGGAAAAAAGCAGTATTAGAATGTAGTGTTTATCTAAAAAGTTTTTCATATTCATCAAAATTACAGAAACATACTGAACGATGCTCAAATTCAACTTTGCCTTATTCTTGTACACATCCTGAGTGTAATTGTAAATTTAGGTACTTGACACAGTCGTTAACACATGGAAAAGAAGTTCATGGAATAAATATGACAACGAATGAAATAAATTTTGAAGATAAGTTTTCAATCACGACTAGAAAAGGAGGGTGCTAGAACTTTTTCTTCTTTCGAAAAAACTTACTGGTGATAAAACAACCGAAACAAATGTTTATTCATATTACAGTTGTCAGTGTTTTAAGTTTGTCATATCAAAGCCATTTAATAGGAAAACTAGTTGAAGATATGTCAAAGGCTTAATACCATCAACTGAATGTCCTGTTCAATGCATTGTTTTTGAGACAGATAAAATGTCATTTTTAAATCCTTTTCAAAGCATTATCATGAATTAAAGGCTTCAAAACATAAAATTTTAACTAATTAAAATGACTTGTTGGGAATTTATTAAAGCTAACCTTTGAATGGGTATCGAGAAATCTAAAGTACTGGAATGTGCTCGTGGCAACAGAAAAATGAGGAGTGATCGAGATAACTATTTTGTTAAAGAATCCTTTTTGACAAACAAAAAATATGAATTCTTTGAAATTACTTTTACGGCTCCATAAAAAAGATGCTGGTTGAAATATTAATAATAAATTGCATAATGAAACTTATAATTGTGTTCTTTTATATAAACCTAAAGGAAATGATATGGTTTCAGGTTCTAAAGCTTAAAAAAATTGCCAAATAATTCATTAGAAATTGGCTTACAAACAGCTGAACAAAAAGAAATGATGGTAAAAAGCTGTAATAAATATTATGTATTGACTCAAATCACAAAACCTATTTATTTCCTATTTAATGAATTTAATCATACCTGATGAATATAGAATAGGTTATCCATTTGCACATTTTATCACGAATAAATTAGATATGGAAAGTATGCATTGTTTATTTGACAGCATAAAAGAAAGTGTTCCCAACTAAAATTTTAATTGCATCATTACTGATGATAAAACAACAGGTCCCGCTTTTAAACAAGTGTTTGGAGATGAGGTTTAACACCTCCTTTGCAAATGGCATCTTCATTGTGCTTTAAAAAAACTGTTAACTTATCATGTTTCTAGTTTAGAAATGAGGAATAAAATTTAGACTTTTTTAGCAGTTCTTTTAGAGGAAACGAATTCAATAAAATTGAAAAATAGTATGGATAATTTTAAAGTTGCATTTCCTGGCAAGGAACATACTATCATTGAATATTTCGATGATAATTAGTATGGTAGAATGGAATTATGGAGAATGTCACTTTCTGCATGCATATACCAATATGTATTGTAAGTCATTTCATAAGCGCTAATTCAATTGTCGAATAGACAATGGAATTGATACTGTATTAAAAATAGAAAATGATACATATTTTGCACATCAGTAGAGAATAATAATTCGCATATACCCAAGTGTTTATGTGAAGACAATATATTCATGATTAGTATAATCACAAACTAATGGAGGTGTGTTTTAGGAAGTTAAAAAGATTATAGAAGGATGTTCAGACCATGATAAATGCTTCTGTAGGTGTATAAAAAAAATCATATTTACCTCTATGTATGCATTTGTATACTTATGTATGCTTGGATAATCGCCTACTGTATAAACATATTCAAAAAGTTAACTCATTATGTGTTCAACAATTTCCATATTTTTATGGTGTTTTAAGTGATGGAATTGTTGAAGATAAAGAACATGACCGATTCAGTTCTATCCTTGGCTTGTGTAAAAAATTGCATTGATTCTGCAGTTGAAGAACATTCTGAGAAGAACGAGAAATCTACGAAACTAATATTTTACTTGCCAAATTAAGTTTCTTATTGCAAAATAAATTTGTCAGAGTTACTCTGTTATTTTATTTAAATAGCAATTTAAAAACTATGGTTTCAATGTGCGAATCAGTTGCAGAAAGAAACAGTGAATTAAAACTAGAAAATAATTTGGATTACCTCCCAATCAGCATTTAAACTAGCAGTGTATATTTAAACGTACCAGTAAAATTAAAAAATTGAAGAAGAAAGCTTTGTGATATCCTTCTTTAATTGTCAAGAAAGAAACAAAGAAGTATTTAAAAGTAGAGCAATCATTATTATGTAATGCAGATAGCGTGTTTAGGAAACCAACTGGATCTTTTACCCCAAAATTAGTTATGTATCTAATTACAGTCAAATAGTTTTACATATTGAGGACATTAAATTACATTTTTATGAGGTGAAATCGTTAGATAGTTATGTATCTGATGAGGAAGTAAGTATTGTTTTAAAAAAAGAACAAATTTTCATAAAGGATGGGTGTAGGATAGTATAATTGATCCATTCAAATCAAAAGCATACAAAGTAGAGATTTCATCATGGAAAGATGTTATCACATGCAAATTCTGGAAATTAGAGGTAATCTTGTTAACTTCTTTGATTTTAACCAACTTAGGAATGCAGAATTCATTTTCATTCCCATTAATGTGTCTTGTCATTGGGTTTTATTAGTGGTTGAGTTAAATGTCAAGAAATTATACTTTTATGATCTTTAGGTTTTGGAAATGAAAGTAAGTATACTAAATTAATAGATTTCTGGAGAACTTTAAATACTTTGTTACATGAAGAACAAGATATTCATATTTCATATCCTATTCATCTAAAACAAACTGATTGCATGAATTGTAGTGTTTTTATATGGTACTTTACAAATAGGGTATTAATTTTTATACAAATAGGGTATTAATTTTTATACAAATAGGGTATTAATTACAATAATTTTGATATAAATGAATTTAGAAGGTACATGTTTGATTCTTTTGCAGGTAAGTGTGTAAATAATATCTAATATATTGTATCAGATTATATTAACGTTTGTTATCAATGCAAGCAGAATTATATACACTAGGTAAATTTATTCGAGTAGCTTTTTAATTATTTAAAGTACTGTATAAAATGAATATTTTAATTGTTCTGTGTTTCATTTGTATACTATTAAAAATTCATTATTTTGTGTAGTAAAAGTAATTGTGAGTTTTTTAAAGTGTAAAGGAATATATATCTGAGGAACCTACCTTTCCTGCTGGAAAAGGAGTTAATGCATTTACATACCATATCTCCTGGGTGATGTGGAAAGAGGTGGAGATAAACCATTTTCATATGATGTATTACTTTAGGGAAATATTTTTAATAGTTCCTATTTTCCAGGCAATTATCTATTTTATTATATGTGTCAATCAACCGAATGCTGGAGACACTGTTGTATATTGGAAGTTTTTGTTTCGAAGAGAATGTTAGATGGGATTTCCATCTGTGGTGACATTAAATTTGCATCACAGTTGTGAAAGACTTTCTGAATTCGTAAAAAATAATAGGTAAGTTATATTTATGGGAAAAATATGTAATGGATCACTCTCTATACCATATGAAATGTAATTATTATAGTTGTATATTAAATATTATTACAGAAATTATATATATGTATATGTTAGGTAAATGGTAAAATCAGGAATACCAAGTAGTAATTTCTTTTCCTCGAGGAGAAAAATTACAGGTTTAAAAAAAATAAGTGTACTAGTTTTCTTAATAACATCATTTGCAGTATTGCTTTTATTTGATATAATAAAAGGAAAAAAGCAGAGAATGCAATACAATTTTATTTTAATTAATTCGTGTGCATTTCCTCCCACAATATATTAAATAGCTGATAGCTTATGGTAACTAAAATATGTATCAATAACTTCTGATATCTTTAACTTATTAAACAGTTACTGACTGCTAATTTTTCAGAGCCCATAGTTTTGATAAATCATAAAATTTACTTCTTTTCCTGTTTTGAACATATAATTGGATTGATACACATGGAATTTGTAAAAGCTCCAAGTCTCCTCCCTCATAGCATGGCGGGGAAGTTTGGAGCAGGAGGTGCCAGAAAAGTGTTGTCTGCGTTACTTAACACAGATTCAAAATTACGAGGTCTGTCGTCAATAGCCTTCATTTTGCTTCTGAGTGCGACGCTACTGAACAATCATTAAATCAATTAAAGTAAATGAATGGGAAAAAACTGAAATTACCATTGTATTTTTGTAATAAAAATGATTATGGTACACGATATGAGAAATTTTGAATTATTGAGTCGTTTTTATTTTTATTTTGGAAAGAACTTTCAGGATTTTTAAATTCATGTTTTGATAACAGGGAAAGCAATACCTGGGCATATGAGACAATTGATTTGATTATATGAGTCAGGTTACTATTGATTAACACTAAATCGCCTGCGTTGATGGAAGCTAGTTAACAAAAATTTAGCTCAAAATATTTTAGTGAGGACGAAAATCTGAAAAAAAATTACATTGCGAAAATTCTGTGAAAGATGGATGAGATGGACATTTTTTTTTTACTGAAAAAAATCATATGGTTGATATCTATATGATGCTAGAATTCTTTTCGACGCAAAAGAATTTATCCTTTATTCAGCGCAATTTATATTTCAATGAATAAAACTGTAACTAAAATTAAAAGTCTAAGAGTTTGATTTACAACTCACCTTTCTCTTAAAAGGAAGGAATACTGTCATAATAGCTATTATATTAAATTAAAATAATTGGAAGCTCCATAATTAAGTAGAAAATTAAGTTTCCAGTAATTAAAATCAAATTCGCATATTCTAAATAGCTATGCGATCAATTCAAACAGTGGAAGAGTTAATAAAAATTAAAGAGAAAGCAAAATTGAATAGCGAAAGACACGGACACTAATATAGAAATTAGTAGTTAAAAGCATTCGTACACTTGCAGTGAAAATTCTCAGTAAACCAGAAAGTTGGGGTTTCTTTCTTTTTTAAATTTTCAAAACGTGCATTTGAAGCTAAAAGTGTTCCAAGTAATTATAAACCCGAGATTTAACTAAATTTACTGTAAGAAAAAGCTGTAAATATTATTACCTATTTTAAAAATGATGAGATCTCAACAATTATGAAAAAATAAAGTCCTTAATACTTCAAGAGTTTGAACCTACTCCCCAAGCATATTTAGAGAATTTTAAAAAAATAACGCGTCACAATTGTGAATCATATGTACAATTTACTAGTCGATTATTTACAAATTGGTCGTACTATTTAAATTTGAGAGACGTTTCAAATATTGAATCATTAAAGGAACAAATAATTTCTGATATAGAGACCGCTTCGCATAAAAGTATTCGTCAAGAAAATAAATGATTCGATTTCATAACACTGGCGAAAGAAATTGATTTATTTTATTCATCTCGTGGCAAAACATTAAATGAATTAATTCTTACCGCAAAAATAATAATAGAGGCATGACTAGAACATTTTTTTCGGATGTTAAGTATTCAAAGTATGTAAATCTGAAATCCATTGTGTAAGTAAATAACCACACAAGTATAACCAATTACCTGTAAAAAATAGAATTAGTTAAAAATAATTCTCTTTGTTTTAACTGCTTGGTTTTCAATAAAGTTATGCAAATCAAAAATCCTTTGTGCATGCTGCCTCCAGAAACATAATTTTTCTTCATGTTTTTCTCAAGAATTGAAATATATCACCTTCTGAGGGAACGGAAAGAGTTCGTTGCCCCTCGAATGGTGAACTTTCTCCTATGACCCCGCTTCGAAACTATAAATAACGGAAGGGTGAATTTAACGACACAAGAGGAAATTTTGAGCGCAGGGGAAAGTTGTTTACACGGAAAGAGAAAAAGTTATTTTTTTGGAAACTGCGCGAAACAAGAGATCTCGATGGTGGTACAATTTCGCAATAGAGGATGAATAAACTTAAATTAAAAAGAAAAATTATAGAAACTTTTTGAGTTGACTACTGTCATCTATAGAACAACGAGCGAACCGTATTTGGTTACTCGAACGCTAAAACAATTAGCTTAGAATTTTCCATTAGGAGCTTCAGTTGTATTAAATGATATGTATATTGATGATGTGCTTACCGGTGCCGATACATTATTAGAAACGATTGGCTAAAGTAATTGGTAAATTAATTTTTTTCCACGTCTTTCGATAAAACTCAAACTATTTGCTGATTTTCTAAAAGCATTTTATTTAAGCTTTTAAATGTCTTTTTGGTATGAAAAATATTATTAAACATTTGAAAATCTCGGAAAGCCTAATTACAAAACATAATATAAATATAGGGTTTAATTTTTTTCAATTTGACAAATTATTTTCTATCGATTGCGTCTTAATTAGAATAATTTCAAATTTGCTTCAGTAAGTGATAATTTAATTCCCCTCTTTCATAAAAAAAGTAATTACATTCGTATTTTCAATGTTAAAATAACAATAATTGATTTAATAGCACTTGATTTATTTTTATCTTCCTAACAATAAATACTTCTGAATTAATACTTTAATCAGAATGTAAATTATATTTTTGAATACGCAAGAAAATCCGGCTATTGACCTTGAGCCGTCTTAATTCATCTTTTCTCTCCTTTTAATCAAACAATTCATTTCATTTATCAGACTCTGAAGTGTAAGAATATTAAAAGAAGATAATTTTTACAAAAAAGAAAATGTATCACTATGTGAATCTTATTTTTGAAATTATTCTAATTTCAAAATTAATCTAATTTTTGTGAACAAGCAAATACAGAAAGCATTAATAAAAAAATATAAAAAATTTAACAAAACATTTGATCAAATCTTTCAAATTTTGATTAACATTTATTAAAGCCGTTTGTAGCAATTCTGTAAGATGATGATTATTTAAATATTAGCAACATTTATGCTTCACGAACTTCATTCTGCAGTACAGCTTTTCAGCTATATGTTGCAAAAACTTAACAAAGTTTTTGGAACATTTTTCTGATTCATATTTTTCTAAAGTTTTTATATCAATGATTAATTTGAAATAAAAATAATAATATTTGGTATCCTTTTAATTCTGTATTCTATTTGTACATTTACAGTGTTAAGAATAACATCTGAATTCATATACCTGGTCTCCTATAACTTCATCTTCTGCTCTTTCGGAATATGAAGTTTTTTTCCCCCCGAATTTCTTTTTTCAAGAAAATGTTCTTAAATATTCAAATTACGTGCTAGTACTGAGCTTCGTCTAAAAATATGTTAAATTTTGTTCTTAAATTTTGGATCTTAGTTTTAATTTTGTTGATTAAATTAAAAACCGAGCAACGAACAATTGTTTTTGTTGGAAATAGTTTATTAATAGTGTTAATTTTGGACTATATTGCAAATCATATTAAACTTAAAATAAATGATATTTCTTGCATTGAATCCAATTGACTTTTAGTTTCGGATACCGCCGTATTATCATAACTTACAACAATTAATTCTTCTAGGACATTACAAATTTCCAATAATATCAGCTACTTCACAATAAACCCTAGAAATGACTCTTTTCTCTTCAAAATTTACATACCTAATATTGATTGTAGTTTCATATGGTGTTGAGATTTTTTTCTAAAATGCCCAGGACCCATGTAGCGACCGGGAATGATAGAATAGTCCCACTGTAACTCATGCATGTCGTAACAGGTGACTAAAATGGGTACCCAGTGTCTAGGGATGTAGCCGGGCACCTTTCCCCTGGAGATTATATCAGAGGACCTCGGGAACTGGTGATCGAGGCGTCCTAGTGATCTTTTTCTTTCCCATGGGGATTACTGTCTATGGTAAACACGGGGGACGCGCCACCGGGATACCCTAGCGATCCGTCTCTATTTTCGACCCTTCTTCTTTTCCAACAATTTTTGTCTTTTTTTTTTTTTTTTTCTTCTTTGCTTCAGGACCACAGTTAAATCTTGTTTGGCGCATCATAGCCACATCTGGCTCTTGCGCCAATAAACTTTACATTCACTCACACTCTAAAAAGTCCAGTTTAAGTGGAGATCCTCGGAAGTTCCCCGAATCAAATAACAAAAACTTAACACTCGCATAATCAAGGATTAGTTTGAAGATTGTCGAAATTCAGAGACCTACAATAATATTTACGATAAGATGTACTTTTCGCCATACTGACAACGATAGGAATATTGTCAAGTTTTCATCTAGCATGAGTACATTATTTTAGCTCTTGATCATGCTGGATGCCCGGTGCATAGTATTTTCAGCAACCCCCATAACTGACGCTCATTAATGATCTAATTTTAATAGTATTGATTGATTAATTGTTTTATTAACGCTGCAATAAGAAGCAACACGAAGGCTATTGGCGATGGGCTTCATTATTTTTGAACCTCGGTCAAGTGACGAGGACGACACTTGAACTGGAATTTCACTCGCCAAACTTCCACACCATGCCAGTGCGAAGACTTAGAGCCTCGTCAGATTTGAAGTGCTGCAACCCCACTTAACAGTACACCTTTTGAGAAATCTGGACCAGAACCTATTATTTGAGAAAAAAAACAACGCTGGTCACGAGCTTACGATCATGACCACTCGGCTACCATGGGCAATTTCAGTAGTAATCGAGTCATGATTACATCAAAAGTTCTACTTATCGAACATTGGCGTCTGCTTCATATTATATTTGATTCAATGATTTGAATCTACTTATTGAATACCTAAATACTCTACAGAAATAATAATTTATTTATTTAAAATAATTTAAGGGTTTCTCTGAGCCTATCAGAATCAAAATCATATTATTTGTGAAGGATCCAAAATATCTATAGGATAGAATAAACTTTAGTTTTATGGATAATTCAGCTCTGTGAATGTGAAAAGAGCAGCGTTTTAAAATTCAAGGTTTCAGCTCCTATTCATGTTTCGTTTTGGTTCTTTTTTTAAATCGATTTTTTATAATAATAATTAACAATTGAAAAATATGTATCAACTGTAATTTTGCCTCATAGGTCGCTACACAAATATAATGAGCAAAACAGGTAAAGAAACTT
>BMAW01013951.1:0-16975 GCA_019974015.1 Nephila pilipes
TTTTTTTTTTTTTTTTTTTTTTTTTTTTTTGAAAAATAACTTTTTATCTAAATCCTTTTTTCTTACACGATTATCAAACAATTTGCATTAAACCAGGAAAGATTTCAGACCTTTATATTGCTTACAAAAAACGGACCTCAGCAGTTTAAGAGCGTGACCGTCACGAAAAATAAAATGCTGAGAAATTTCAATTCGAAATTTTGAAAGTTAATGAAATGATATGGCACACCGTTGAAAAAAAGTTGAATAATTCACTAAGCAATGTAGCAAGAGCTGTGAAATTTTAATCATATATTTAGAACAGTCATACAACTAAAATAAGGGAATGATATTTTTTTGCTTTTTTGGCCCTTTTAGGCTACTGTGTCCCTTGTGTATTATTTTAAATACAGAGTGCTTAACAAGTTAAAGTCACGCGGCCGCATTCTATGTAATTATGGTGGTAATTTTTCTTTTCTTAATTACCCTTGCATTTCTTCTTTGTAATTTAATCATGTGCTAATTTTTTTCATAGTGACGTCTCATGTTATATAATTTTGGTACATTAATAGCATTATTGCATGTCTAGTAGATTATTTTATCTTTTAAATGTCAAAGAAAAAATGTTAGAATTCCACTTTTCGTGGAAATAAAAATTTTGTTCGTCGGCCCATTTTTTTAAACCAACCAGTTTCGATAAATACATATTGAAAACGAGGGCCTAAAATAGATAAGTCGTCATCAACATAAAATAATAAAAAAAAATAATAAAAATCTACATTTTTTTTTTCCCTTTAACATTAACTTACCAGACAGAGAATAACGGCTCACATTAATAAGCGTATCGTTAATAAACTTTTTCTTTTTGTTATTGTTCCCTGAAAGCGGATATTTAATGTTAGGCTCACCAAACGACTCCGTAGATGACTAATGGAGTTATTTAATTGTCTGCAGCCAAATTATTCCTGCTGTGGGTAAGGAAAATTGTGCATCAATTCATCACGACTACTAAAGTTCATTGGCCAAATGCGGGTGGTTCATTATCAATCATTTTGAATAATTACAAATTTTAAAAAATAAACTATTGTTTTTAGAGAAGTTTTTGCAACACACACTCATGTTGGCTGTACCGCAAATATTTTGGTTGTAAGGTAAAAGTATCCAAAAGTATAATCCTAAGTTTGTCGGAGCAAGTATCCAATTGCTCCGACAGCGTAGAATCCTAATCTCACCCAATCAATTATACACGCCAGAATACTTCCGCTTTCATCACACTATAATCAGAACCTTATTATTCTCTTCAAATGAATTCTCTGTCACATTTATACGATTTGGTTATATCTATTTCCACTTCTAATGTTTATTAAATTTGCATCACGTTTCATTTTATTGGGAAGAAGGTGGAAACTTAAATATAAATAACTCCAGATGTCAGTCATTGGGAGATGTAACGTAGTGGTCAGGTGTCATGAAATGTCTCGGTTGCGTGAAGGATCACACAGCTTAAGAAAAATTACTTTTTTTTTTATTTACAATTATTAAGTGTCAATTGCAAGTTACAAGGCGTTTTCGCCTTTTTACTTTTAGCACAATGTCATGAACAAAATAGAACGAATAGAAATAGTTCTCTGTGAGTTCCGTGCCTACGAGAATGAGTACACCAAAATAGCACGAACAGAGAAATAGCATAAATCGCAACCTTTATCGCTCACTTCTCGCGGGATCGCCTCCTTCTTTCAACTGGTCGCAGGATCGAACCTCTCTTTTTTTTTTGTCTCCATTTCTTTCAAATCTTCAAGGTAAGGCTTTCTCACACCCCTTTCGATTTATTTTCATTTCCGATTGGATGGTCACTGACTTTTAAACACAACATTCGACACCGTCCCCCAACACTATTCTTACTTATCAGACAATATCCAGTTTGACGCACGGACATGCAGGTGCCATATGTCGAACGTCAAACGGATAGGCCTTAATTCCCCATGTCATTCCAACACATAGTTCACAATTCCTTATAATGGAGGATCATCTCTTCCACACCTATGCAGCAGGGCCATGCATTCGATGAATGCATCAAAGCAGCTGACTTTGGGTGTAGTATTCATTGCCCGCTATGGAGAAATGTACCAAGGGTGTATCTAGGGTATCTAGAAGCTACGTTACAGAGATAACACAAATATTCCGTGTTACAAAAGCACAAATGAACATAATCGTTTTAGGATATTAAATAACTATAATGTTATTGTTTACCAGTGTGAAAACAAATTTTTTTTCAAAAATAAACAATAAATTATTATTTACTTGTTGGAAATTTCAATTGATAACTTACACAAAATATCATTTGGTAGTAAATTAATTTTATGTTTTTCAGGTGATTGTTATTAATAATATTTGTTTGAATAAAATCGTTTGCTATTTTCTAATAACTTTTTCAGTTATTGTAATGTGATTAAATAATGTCGAGAACTGTTATTCCACCTTTTGTTGTATCAGTTTCAGATTTAGCATTTTATACTAGTCAATTCTAGCTCTAGTTGTGGAGTGTTTCTAGATATTTCGTCTAATTAGTCGCTTCATTAATAAAATTCTTGGAATGTATCTATTTAGAGCAACTTCTGCAACAGCTGAGAATAGCTTATCACAACTGGTATGCTTTATTATTTGTAAAATATTTTATACCGATTGTAATAATCTATGTGGACGAGAATACAATTTCAATAAATTGCGTTTTAATATTCCAGTTCATTTGAATTCTTTTGCAACAACCGCAAAATTTGATGTTTTAAGACGCATTAAACAGTTACATTTTTTTTCTTCTCTAATTGTTGATAAATATACAACTAATGCTATAATTTTTAAATATAGAGATAATGATCTGGGTTTCTTTTTCTTCATCTACAATCTTATGGATCTTCTAAAATATTTCTTCTGGGATCTATGGTTCTATAGATAGTCACTACGTTGTGGAAGATATACCTGTTGTGTTGAATCGTGGCCAAATAAGAAAGGAATTATCGTGCCATTTTAAATAAATTAATTCATAAACAATTTCTCCTTTTTTTTCCGAATCGTAATTTTTTTTTCTATATATTTTTTCTAAAAACTGAAATACAATTTCGGTATATTTTAAAGTTTTCCGTGACTAATTTTATTGTTATCGAAAATGATTGTGTTTGTTCTTTCTATAGAACTTCTAATGGGGATAATACTTATTAACTAACAGAAACGTTTTTTTAATAGTATAACTTAAAATCTGCAATAGAAAATTCAGTGTACTCAAAATGAATTGTTTGGAGAAACTCTTCGTATTTAAATCATAAACAAAAATGATATCAAATTGATTAATCTCGGTTCTGTGAAATGTGGATGAAATTATGTAAATAATCAACGAAGGTGGATCAAATATGAACCAGACTTTTTTAATAACCGCTGACGATTTTTGCATATTTTCCCCCTGCAACTATGACGAATTATTTAAAGTATAAATAAACGTTTGGCATCAATTCATTCTTTATATGTTCATTTATTACGTTACTAGACCCCTAAAACAATATATAATAGTGCACAAAAGGTAAAATCGCTCCACTAAAAGAAAACACCCGGTTATTTGTTGAAGAGGTTATTTCTATTAGCCTTTTGAGATTCATAGGATATTGTATCTATCGATTTTCTTCATGCCCAACGTACAATTGAGGCAATATACTACTGTGAGCTTTTGAAGAAATTTGAAACAGCATATCTGTACACAGTGACTGTGATTCGGAATTAGAACTGGGGGGTCGGGAAGAAAAGAGGGAAGATATACAAAAACGTACAAAATTCTAAAATTTAGCTAAAAATGATAAGTTTTTGATTCTTTCTAGGGCGAATATAGTTCAAAAGTTGACAGTTTGGGCCTAATTTATTGTGGTTTAGTTATAGTACTAGAGTCATACATTTTGAAATTTTGGTTGGTATGATACAATATAACTTTCATCAAAGAAATAATATTACCCATGTATTGCAATTAAATAGGCGAATTTTAAGAATTCAAAAACGGTTGGTGATAATTTAATTTAAAAAGCACAACTTTCAAAAAAAAAAAGCACTTAGGATGATTTGTCAAACTCCAACTAGTGAGTGTGGTGGGGCTTTACGACGCAATTAAATGTGACCTACGAGTCTGACCCCAGTGCCGCGATGCATGACATAGCATTTTGTTTAATAATTAAAGAAATAAAAGCAAAATAATTTGGTAATTAGACAACAGGGTTTTATAAATATATAGCCTATAATTCCTTGTTTCAGGTGATTAAAATGGAATAATAATTAAACTCATTCCCAAAAAATTGAGGGAGTGGTCCCTTCTCCCCCACCCACCCTCTCACCACCCCTGTCGGTCTAATAGACGTTCTATTGCGGTCCGCAATGTCCTCCTTCTCCAAGATAATGCAGGACTCCTGACAGCCGGTATAACACAAGGAAAATTAAAGAAATTGCATCGAACAATTCTCGAATACTCTCCCTATGGTTCCGGACTTATCACCTTCGGATTGTCATTTGTTCTAAGTGATAAGAGGAAAAACATTTTCATCAAATGATGTAGAGTATTTTGTGAGCAATTAGCTGAGTATACGTCCGACTTCTATTTATGATACAGATATTTTACAAACTCCCAATGCACTCGAAAAAAATATATAGATCTTATAAGAGGTTACATAGAAAAATAATACGGATGTAATTTTGGTAAGTATCATTTCAGGAAAGATCTTTTAATAAGTCTTCCTTCATCCCCCCCCCCAAGCCATCCTGGTTTTGTTATAAATGAACTCTTTTTCATGAAATTTCGGGACTAACCACCATCAAAGACAAGCTTAAACTTCTGCGATGGAAACGAGCAAAATTATTCCACCAGCTCCCATTAGAAACTTTACTGCTGCGTAATTTCATTGTAAATAATCATTAGTCTCACTGCCTCTCTTTGTTAACGTCCCTTAAATGATGCTGAGACTCGGGTCAAACTACTCCGGCTAACGAGAACAGCGAGACTTAATGCGCTTAATTCGCATAATACGTCGTAATCCGACCCCACCAAGCGAAATTTTAATTAATGACATGGAATATAGAGACGATCTTGGTCCTAATGTGAATACCTTATCTCTGTTTCTGATTCAAAGCCGCCGAATGTGATAAGAATTAAAAAAAAAAAAAAAAAGGAGTAAATATTAAGTGAAAAAAAAGAGAAAATGCGTTGATTGGGGCAGAATTTCTGTATCACAACGTAACGTTTTAATTATTGCTGATGAATAACCGAGATCTCTGGATAAATTTTAACTTGGATATTAATTGATCCTTGTGCACGTAATGGTGTAAATTGCAGCTAGTGGTGTTGATATGTTTGTTTCAGGTTCAAAGTTCAGTAAATTGAAGTAACCCGTAATTTGGAGAAGACAAGAGTTCAATCTGTGCAAAATTCTACAATGGCTCCTTTCAAAAGCTCTAGAAGTTTTGTTTGGTTTACATATTAATTTATGTATGGAACTTAATTTAATTTAGTTTTCATTAATGTCGTACTAGAAGCAACACGAGGGTTGTTGGTGACGGACAACGTAATTTTGAACCTCGGTCAAGTCACGAGGACGACACCTGAGCTGGAACCCCCCTTCTCCTAACTTCCCCACCAAGCCAGCAGGAGGACTTTGGGCCCCGACAGATTTAACGTACATCAGCCCCGGCTACAAGGCTCGAACTTGCGACTGAACGAAAACCGCCGGCCGAGAATTCGAAACCATGACCACTAGGCCACCGCGTCCACCTGAATGCGTTCAAAAGTAGGTTATTCGTTCTGGATTTTTTGGCCAACGGCAAGCTCCCTTGATAGAAGGGAACAGAATATTTTCAACATTTAAAAAGCGATCTAAGTTGCAGATTTAACATGCATCAGCCCCGGCCACACGGCGGCACTTGAGTAGTATCAAGGCTTGAACCCACGTCTCAACGAAAACCGTCGGGCTCGAGTCCGATGCCTTAACCACTAGGCTACCGCGGCCACCGAAAAGTCGAGAAACCCTTGAAGAAGTGGATAACTCTGGGCGATATGTAGAGAAATTTTGCGATTAATAAATCAAAACCAAATTTCTATCTCGATTATTTTAGTAATAATTAAGACTTTATGTTACCCCAGGATAATAATTAGAATTTTTCAATATTGCAGGTAAATACAATCTACGGCATCGTGAAGTCTAACAGTCACGGCTTAATATCTGCTATTTACATCATTATGTACTAAATTTTATCCTAATGTCTCACGGTTACTTCTAAGTAATAATCAAAACTTTACGATAGCCCTTCACATCAGTCTCCAAGGAATAATAATAAAATTCACATCCCAAAACATGCATCGTTTGTTTACAATTCAGATTAATAAATGAAATAGTAATAGAATTGAATTTCACTAAACCATTGCCAAATCTTAAAATTTTGGACTTAGTTGTCACGTAAAAAAATGCAGAATTCATATTCTTATTTAATTAAAGACTCGACGTGTAGAGAGATTTTGATACAAATCTCTCGGAGCTCTCAATCTTAACATCAGGTTGGTGTGGAATTTGGGAGAGTTGGGCGTCAGCTCAGGAGTCGATTACGTCTCGTGATCGAGGCTCCGAAATTGCGATGTTCGGTGCCAATAGTCCTCGAAATACTTCTAAGTGCGATGTTTATTAACAATCAATAATCAAAACACGACAATGCAAAATATTTTTACGATCACACATAGTGTTGTGTATCTTTTTTTAAAAAAAAATAACAAGTATCCGAAGGACATCAGGTTGTCATATCATGATTTTGATTCTTTCTTTTTTCCTGTGTTTAAGGTATGAATAATTTTTTCTCACATTTTAAGCATTTATTACGAGACATATCAAAAGACAGAAAAATAATAATATCCTCTCCATTTTCTTAAGGTCTTAGGACTCTTAAAAATTATCAATGCGTGCTGAAATCATTTTTCAATTCTCAATATAACTTACCAATGAAACAAAACAAAAGTTTGAAACTTTTACTGTTTCATATTCATATGCATTTATATTATTTCTTAGATTTTCAACTTTGGTGGTCGGGGGAACACTGCAAACTTATCTTGGTGCTTCTTTTAACTACACACGTACCGCGAGTTGTATGACACGTCGCATATCCTGATGGAGAAGCAGTCGCGCTTGGGGAAAAAAAACAATCGGCATGTAAGGGGGGACATGCTCCGCAAGGACAGATTCATACTTCCGTTGACTCATCAGGCATTCTACAATGATGAATGTATCGAGAAAATGCCACTAAAACATTTCCCAGATCATTATGGTGCCTCCTCCAGGTCAGATACTTTAGGCACTTGCGCATGTTTTGCGGGGGGAGGGGTTCATTTCACGTTGTAAACGCCAGCATCCATCTACAGTAAACATGACTCATCGGGAAAATCCACCAGGCACTGCTCAGTGGAAATACAGTCGTGGTATTGGCGTGCCAATTCCCAGCTTTTCCTTATCGATAAACAGCCTTCAGCATAGTTACATTAACTAGCCGTCTGCTATGGTATCCCACATGCTGCAAGGCTCGATCAATTGTCGTTGAGGATACACTTTTGATAACTTTTTGGTTCATCTGAGCAATGAAATGGTCGATGGTTACACGTCTATTCACCAGAACTCATGTCAATTGCCCTCATTCATTCCTGTCATCTATGGATGATATACCACACTTGCCACGTCATTGAATTCGGATGGTGCCATTTTTCTATGCGCAACACAGTTATGCCATTGCAGCACTCGAAGATTTGACAGAATTGGCCATTTTGGAAATGCTGTCATCCCTGGCCTGGAAGCCAGTGATTATCCATTTCAGGAAGACGAATTAATATCTTCGTTTCTGTATGTCTTCAACGACTGCTAAGTTTTCAGCTTTCCTCCGATACCCTTCACGTGCTTTCCACTGCTAGTACTGCTACGTGTCTTATTCGATTTATTATTTCGTGTCGACGTCAGAAGTAGGCTGTGATCACATTAATGAAGATAAATGTTGTAAATTAGAACTACATTAAGGGGGTAAATTAAGCTCAGTAGCGGGGTTCTCACGTGTATTTCCCTTCAGTTAATCTTATGGGATTCTATTTGAAGTTATTTGGATTGAGAACCTCTATTCGTGAGTAAACCGTGACTTATGTAAATTGGCTTTTCTTTATTGAGATGCAGTAAATAAAAAAAAATCAAATAGCGAGATTGAAAGTATTTATATGCAGAGAAGAGTTTGGGGTTTAGAGAGTATTTTGCGCACACATTGTTTAGTGACAGATTATTAAACAGTTATCGAATAGTGAGATTGGAAATGGACCCAGTGTATTTGCTCCTGACTCGGAACCACCTTTGAAATTACTAAGATAAGTAGAGTTTTCCATTAATCTTTAGCTGAAGAGCTTTCTCATTCGAAGTATAAGTATTGGTTTTATTGTTCCTCGGGGGGCAAAAATAAAAATTGATTATAGACTTTACTGTCTGATTATTCATTTGACTTATTCTTAGTGGCTGGATTTTATTGGTTTTCGATGGCTCAAATAAATAGTAAAGGAACTATGGCGTTACAATTCAGGGCCATTAGCTTGCTACCATGACCACTCGACTACCACAGCCGTGTCATGTTTCCGTTAAAAACATACCGTATCCTCTTTTTGCCTTCTCTAAAATATTCAGTGGTGTCCCAAATCTAATTTTGCAATCCATAAGTAATCAGAAATATGATATTAGCATCGCAAATAATAGTTATATTCCTTCAATTTAAAATAAGATATTTGAGGCCTTTCATTTTTAAGTGGTGAAGTCCATTTGGGGGGGGGAAGAGTTAATGGTAGTTTTAGTGAGATATAGATATCCACATTTTATATTTTATACATAAATAATAAATAATTTTATAAATAAATAATAAATTATTTTAATATCTCAATATAAGAAAAAATGGACTAAAGACGTTTAAAAAAACACCCTTTTTTGAAAAATATTCAAAAATTAATTCATTTCATTCTTTTTCTCTGATATTATTTTTTACTTTGAACTTATTTTTATTTTAAGCATTTTAAGTATTCAATATCATATTATTAAAATTATTTATCATTTTTTTTTTCAATTTACAAGCATTTTTAACTGTGTATAAATGTACTGCAATATTGAAATGGTATTCGTTTCTATCTATTGATCGTTTCTGCCTTTGTCTTATTGCATGGATTACTCGAAAATTTACTTAAAACCGAGGAAATAAAATTTTCAAAAAAATTTCAAAACTTTTTCGGTGAAAGAATTTTTTTTTATTATTTCTGCAGATCGATTTCCGATTTTAATGATAAGTCAAGGTACACCGAAAGAAAACTATAAACAAAAATGTATTCTGTAAAATATTCTTTTGATTATTCCCAGTCATAAATATTCGAATTAGCGACTAGGTTTTGTTTTCAAAAAGTCCGGAAAGAGCATGGAGGTGGGGGGGGATATGGTTTGTTCACTGTTATCTTTTGTGCTTAACAAATTCGCCACATTCCACTTCTATGGTCTGACTTCTGTGCTAAGCCAAATACACAAAGTTCCCCCTTCTCCCCAAAAAAATGTGGAAAAAGAGAAAAAAAAAACTCCATGACTTTTTCAGGAAATATATCGTTTGTCCCTTCATGCAGAGAAATCGTCTGACTTTTGTGCAAAGGCTGTGGGTCGATGGAAGGGATTGCCGTCCCGTCGTGCCATTGGAAGGGGCGAATTCTCTTCCCGGGGTGTTCTCGAGGGTCTTGATGGAGTGATGAGAGCCTCCATTTACTTTATCGTCTGCATTCCGGCGATGGAGTGATGAGAGCCTCCATTTACTTTATCGTCTGCATTCCGGCGTGGGGTCGTTTGCATAACGATGGGTAAGGAGGAAGAAGAGGGGGTGGATTAGATTCGTATTCTACAATTCTCTTTCCGACTTGTGGAGTGAAAAGGAAACAACAGAAGAGTACGGATGGATAAATAAGTTGCTCCCTTAAGTTAAAGGCATATTTTTTAACTTTACACTAACATTTTAAAATTAATAATATGCATTATTATTATATTTTATGAAGTCATTAGTTTTCTTAATTTTAGAATTTTCAATTTATATTTTAACTAAAATTTTAGGTGGGTTTTTTTTTTTTTTTTTTTTTTTCATTTTTTTTTTTTTTCCAAAATATCGATAGAACTGTTCAGTTAAAATTCCTCAAGAGATATATTCAATTATTCCTCAAGAGATCTGAATAACGGAAGTAAAAGATACATATCCATTTTAAAAATTTTACAATATTAGATTCCAGTTTTAAGGCTTTTTTTGTGTTTATTTAATTGCAGTAGCTTGTTAATTAACACTTTTGAATAAACCCTTCAACATTTTATTCTTTGAATTACTGACTTTTAACATGTAATAATATTTAAGCCTTATTGCTTTTTAAAACTGATGAGACTATTTTAAAAAAAGAGACAAAGTATTCTTTACCTGCGGCGTACAGAAATAATAAATACAGCTAACAAAAAGATTACCGACTTATAACTAGAAAAAAAGTAGATAGATAGAGATTGAAATTGACACACAAATTTATTGTCTTAAATCTAATAATTCTTGTCTGTTGCTTTCTGAATTGCAAATGGATAATTCAACTTTTCACACGGGCTCTATCTCGTTTTCTCCTTTAACTGCGACTTAAATATGATGTTGTTTGAATTAAAAAATATCTCCCAATGAATGAAACGTGACTTATGTGGATTAGATTAAAATCTGAGTAAGGAAGTGCAGTGAATGGGATTAAAAAATTGCATTTTCAAGGAGTGAAGATTTAAATATCAATTTAATTAGTGATAAAGAAAGTAAGTGGAAGCCACATACGAAGGAGTAATTATTGGATTCACAAGTGTAAGGAGTGAACAAATCATAGACAGTAAAGATTCTGCATAGGGTCAGTGACTTGGACCCTCATCTCTAAGCCTACTAAGGATTCGTTACAGACGGATAAAATACGAAAAACACTAAGTTATTATACTAAATGTTAGATTCTAAGGCGTATGAGGAATATCAAAAGATAAAGTGGAATAGGAATTGACCTCTGGATATTTATAGATCTGAATAAAATTACTTGGTTATCATTCCCTTATGGCTTTGTAATCATTTGATCAATAATTAGTGACTATTTTAAAGAATTTAGTAGTGACAGCAGAAGTAAGTAACATATCGAGTTATTATAAACCCTCAATTCACACAATTCTACAAAGAAGGCAGTTCTCAAGTAAAGACATTCCACAACTAATAAAGACACTAAAACTGTGCTTTTACTCCATAAAATTACTTTATTACAAAGATATAATACGCTTCATGGGTCATACATCCCCTACAATGGCATCCCCTTCTCTATGAAGTGTGTCGTCGTAAACAACTTAACACATCCTTCACATAACAGCACTTACAAAACGCCCTATAGAATCAGGGTACAACCAATCTAATTAATAATCAAAAATTTCCTTGTTTCTTTTTTAATTCAGTACCTAATCCCTTTAGACAATAATAACAATTATTATTAGAATAATTATATGATATATATTACCATCATTGTGTCCCCACTTGACGCAACAAATCTCTTCGTCATTTAAATAATGATTATATGGCGAAGCTAATACTTGAAATAACACCTAACTATTCTCTTCCACACGATGCCAGTTTTGCGGCATTAAATTCACGACTTATTCAACATGCATATACTCCATTATGAGGCACTGAGTGATTGGGATTGTTTATTAACGTCGCACTGCGAAACAACACGAGGGCAATTGACGTCGGACCTCGTCATTCTGAACCTCGACCAAGCGACGAGAACGACACCAAACCCGGCTCTTCCCTCTTCCACCTTTGCCACCAAGCCAATGGGAAGACCACGCCAACGTGATCTCAATCAGATTTGACGCGCATCAGCCCTGGGTCTTTATTAGTATCAGGGCTCGAACCCACAACTCGATGAAAACAACAACGACCATAATCACTAGGTTATTACGGCCACCATCCTATAATAGCTGATAGTATAGAAATCCTATGCAAACTGTATAGAAAGGGATATATTGAACTATGTTGGTTACCCCTATATAAACATTTCAGGAATTAAATAAGCGGACTCTGTAGCACAATCGGCTAAGAATCCTCTACAGCTGGGACTCTCGTTACAAGACATTACAAATTTCATTTAAAAGTCATTAAAGCTGCAATAAACGTGGAGCTTTTCCAAAACCTTAACAAGCTACCTTCGGTGAAGCTCTTAATTGGAGCCTGGCCTGAAGTTCCATTGCGAATATCTGATGTTAAATTGACTCTCATCTTCGAATTGGACATACTCAGCTTACACACAAACACCTCTTGTTACGCGAGAGCGCTTCTAAGAGTCCTTATTGCCATATCTCTCTTTATCATATTTTAATGCATTGTCTAGTGTTTCATATAATTTAGTCTCTTTTAATTCTTCTGTTTTAAAATCGCCTGACTTGGTGGTGGAAAACACATTGAAATTTGTTTGCTTTTGTATACAAAATTGGATTTGATACATCATGCATAAGATGTTAATTCTATCAAATTACATTGTATTTTATCTATCGCTATATTTTATTTTATCTTTATATGCTTTCAAAAATCTTTCACCATATTTTAAGACAATTTTGGGCACAGCTTAGTCATATTTGGGTTTTGCTTCACTAGCCCCAACTGTAGCCTATTGTGCAAAACGTATTTGAATTCTAATATCAAATGGTATAAAATAGACAGAGACGGCTGGAAATAAGATGATGTCAGCTGTTGCATATCTTTTCAATGGGTAAAAATTTCAGTGCCATTACCAGTTGCACAAAATGACCGTTTTACGATCTGGAATATGAACGAATTTTGGAAACTAATTTTTTGTTTGGTTTTGAATCTGAAAATTGGTCGCGGTTACTTAATGAGGATGGCAGCAAGCTCTCGACCAGTGTTGCTTCCTTCGCGTCTCAGGTACAAGTCCTGATGCCAATAAAATCCCGCCGTGTAACGAGGTTGATGTAAGATATTCGCCAAGATGCCGAATGATACCGTTGGAAGTTTGAAGGAGAAGGTGCCAGTTCAGGTGTCCTTTTTTTAGATGACCGAGGCTCAAAATTACTAGGTCCGTTACCCATAGCTCTTGTGTTGCTTCTAAATGCGATATTGACAATCGATCAGTCAGTCAAACAATAACAATAGTAAAAAAAGAACTTTTTGAGCATGGATTTTCTTTCAAATTTCACACTTTGGGTAACAAAAATTTAAAAGCCTTAAATTTTAAGAGTAAAAAGGAACGTTGAATCAAATTGAATTTATTCAATAGTTAGTTACAATAATTTATTTCATTATTTGACGATTATTAAGATTATCATCTAAAATAAATAAGTGTAAAAATTTTAGCTTGATTTAGCACCCCGTTAATCAATTAAACAATATGTAACTGAAATTAAAACAAAAGATAAATTATGTTACTAAATTGAATATATTTAATCTAATTGTAATTAAAATTAGAGCAAACAATAAATTATTTAGTTGAATGTTATATCAGCTACATGTAATTAAAAGTAAAGCAAACGATAAATTATTAAACGACGGAAATGGCAACTAGATGAGAAATTTGGCGTAAGATTTAATTCTTTAAATAATTCATTTTTAATCAATTAATTTTATTAATTATAGTTAAATTATTGTATTGTCATCCAAAATAATCCTGTTCTGAAAATTTCAATTCAATTGATTAAAAATGAATTAGAATGTGAGCTTAAAAATCGCTTTAAAATATGAGAAAAAAAGCTTTTAAAGTTTTGACACAGACAAAATTATAATGTGAGTTAAAGAAAACTTATAAAAAAAAGAATCTGAAAATCAAGGTTAAAGATTTAAGCAATATAAAAATACACAACCAATACTACTAATCACATAAAGATTCCCTTATTCCTACTCAGTGCGTATATATACTTCCTTTTGAAATCTGTTCTTTGTGACACGTTGAATAGAACAATTTATTTATTTCTATTATGACGTTTTCATATCTAATAGAAATTAAATATATTTATTCCTTTTTAATAATTTCTTCCGTACTTTTATGGTATACATTTTTATAATTTAAGTATTTATCAAAGGAAAGGCACACTTTTTCTTTTAAAAAGGAGTCTGTGGCCTTCACCGTTTTGTCAAAGGGATATTTGAACCCAAAAAAAAATAATAAACTCCCTCTTTAAAAGATCTTAGAAAACTATGGGGAAGAGGGTTTTTTTTCCTAATCATTAGCTTAAATAATCAATTTCTTTGGATGTAATTAACTTTCATTTTGATCACCTACGGAAAAGTGGGGGGAAAACTATGACAGCGTGAAAATAATAACTGTTGTTTTTTCCCTTAATTACAAGAAAGGTCAATTTTCTTTTGAAACGTTGTGAAAGTAATAAAACATCTTTTTTTTTTGTTTCTAGTTAATGAACAACTAAGCCTAAAAAACTGAGAGTCAAATTAACAACCTCTAACTGCAACCGAAATACTTACGAAGTTAAGATTTTGCATTTACTCTAAAGACTGGGGTTTTTATACATTTTTTTATACCTTCTTCCTTCGACATTTTTTTTTATCGTTCAAGGATTAATTTGTGCGTTTTTTATGAATAAAACTGTTTTTATATATGAAACGATCAGTATTGAAAAAATTGCTATGCATGAAAATTAATCATTTCGTTTCTGCCAAAAATGATTTTGAAGCAATGTCATTTATTTAGATCTTAAAGAAAAAGTAGGGGGGAATGCGACTGTTCGTTTATTTAACTACAGTTCATGAAGAAAATTTTAACCAGTTTTTTTGTTATAATTTCATAATTTTTTAAATACGATCTTGTGAAATTGACTAAATAACTAAGTACAGTAAGCTAACTCTTCAATGTGACTTTCGATTATTCGACATATTCTACAATCCGGCACGATTGGTGCCTTTTCCTTTCGCATTTTTTCGTGCACTTTCGGGCGTTTGTTGTCCTAGACTGCCAAGTCGTGAAACAACGCTTCTCTCATTTTGGAATGGTGTTTATTGCAGCTGTCAGTTTCCATTTCAGTACAGTGTCTCTTGTTTTCTAACAAGTTATATATCACATTAGTATTGCAAAATGTTCTCAAAAGCCAGCAAATGTTCTTTACGGAATAGTAATAGTGATGATAGAGTACCTTATATCAAAACTTGCTTAACTATCATTGTAGTGTATTAATTTCTCTTTTGTGTTGTATTTTAATCAATAAAGTAAATCTGGTCGGGGTCGCATAAGTATTCTCGTTGCCGTGGTGGGGAAGTTTGAACAGGGAGGTGCCTGCTCAGGTGTCTTCTTTCCACTTGACAGAGGTTCAAAATTATGAGGTCTGTGACCAATAGCCCTCGCGTTGCTTCTCAATGTGACGTTAATAAACATTCACGTTTTATCAGTACAGGACTATTCGATAAATTATCGTTCATTTGTTGGATTTAATTTTATAGTTGCTAGAATGACGAAATACCATGTGAGATGTTGATATATTTACAGAATGTACATAAGCACATTAAATGAGTGCTTTAATCGTTTGATTTCTTATCTAGTATAGTTTATCTTTAGTATCCTCGTTAAAACTAATTGAAACTCTATAGTCCGGCCAAGTTTCTAATCTCGCACGGCCATGGTCCTAAACATGTCAGATTAAAGAGCGGATACTGTTCATAGTGTTTAATTATACATTTAATTGATTGGATGCTTATAAATGTCACAGTACCAATACCAGGGCTATTGGCAACGTACCTCGCAATTTCGAACCCCGGTCAAGTGGCGAGGATGACTCCTGAGCTGGCCCTCCCTCTCCAAACTTCCCCGTCACGACCATGGGAGGACTTGTAACCTGGATAGACTGAAGGGTTTATTATGTGACGAGAAAGTGGTCTTTCCTATACTGAAATTGATAGACAAGTGGGTGATTCAGTGACCACATCTAGAGTCCGAAAGATTTGTTTATGACATCAGTAGGCAAACTCTATAAAAAAAAAGCAGAAAAAGGTGCACCACATCTATTGAGGACAGAAGAATAAAAAGACTACATCTTGAGAAAAGACTACGATTGAAGAATGTTATCAACGGCCATCAGAAGTTATCTGAATGATGCTGGTGTTTTTGTCAATTCAAGGACAATCGGGAGAAGATTAGCAGATGTTGGTCTAAGAGGTAGAATTCCACACAAAAAACTTATTTAAATTTACAGCAGCGCTAAAAACGGTTACAGTGGGCAAAGGAACACATTAATTGGATAGATGATCAGTGGTCACAAGTTATATGGAGCGATGAAACTAAGATATCTTTATTCGGTAGTGATGGGCGAAAATATGTAAGACGTAGAATAGGAGAAGAGATGCATCCTGACTACATTCAGGCAACTATGAAAAAACCACTTAGTATTCAGATTTGGTCATGCATGTTAGTAGATGATAATAGTCGCCTTTACGTCATCGATGAAACGCTGAATGACAGAAAATACATTGACATAATTCTACAACAAATCAAAGATCCCTTTTCCAACAATGCTTCATTTATTTTTCGATAGGATTCTACTCCCTGCTACACAGCAAAATTACCGGAAGAGTGGTTTCTTACATTGAATTGTTGTCCTGGCTAGGAAACAGTCCTGCCCTCAATCCTAACGAAAACTTGTGGCACTGTTTGAAATCTCTTATCTCAGTGAGGTGCCCATGAAATGAAAGGGAACTACTTGAGGCTGTAATTGTTTCCTGGTATCATGTAATAACGAAGCTATAGCTTAAAACTATCGTCAGCTCAATGAAACATCGATGTGAAGATGTAATAAAAAATAAAAGCTATCTTACTAAGTACTGAGAACTCACTGCAATCATCAGTATCTAATGTATATCGATAAATATTGTTGCTTAGCTCTTTTTG
>BMAW01013953.1:0-28456 GCA_019974015.1 Nephila pilipes
ACATTATAAACTTTTTCTGAAACTAAAAATGTTTTGATACATTTAAATTTTTTTTTCTATTAATGAAAAGTAAGGTTTGAAAAATTATTTTGCAATTAAGAAAATGTCTTATTTAATAACTTATTTTCCATTTTAAAAATGTGAGATATAAAAAAACTACTTCTTATTAAAATGTTAATTTTAAGATTTGTATTTACTGTCATTCACAAAACTGTTAAGTCTGAAAAAAAATATTTTTACTAAGAAAAAAATGCTGAAAAATTTATTTTCCATTAAATGTTTTTAAAATGTTAAGTTTGAAAGGAATCTTATTATGGGAAAAACCTTACCCCCGAGCTCTTTCCCAAGTGCACGCACGTCTCCATGTACTGGAACGCACCCGCGCACATACACAAAAAAGTTGAAATTAATTTTCAAACATCAAAAAATGTTAAATTTAAAATTTATTTCAAATTAATTCAAGATTTTTTAAATTAATTAAAATTTATTCAAGAGTTTTTGTGCCAAATTGCCTCTTTTGAGTTAAGTCCCCCCTCCCTCCTTGATTGAGGAATTTGAAAACAAATTTCAGTAATTTCGAAAAAAAATATAATTTAATTTTCATTCAAATATTTGCGACTCCATTTACAATCGATACGGATATTCTTCCAGAAAAGTTTCGAATGGAATGAATGCATAAAGTTACAATCTGATATGCAACTTTTAGCGAAATTTCACGAAGACTCTTTGTTGAACTCGTATAAATTGTACCTGGCGGAAAATAAATATCCCTCACGGCACAGTCTGTCGTTATTCGCATCATTATTGTTCAGAGACACGTAAATAAGTAAGCAACTGACACAGCATCTGAGAAACTTCAACTTATATCAGTAGTGTTGCGATGAGCGAATTGAATTTAGGGGAATTGAATTTTTGAAGTTTTCTTAAAGTCCTGAAATCTTCTAGTGACTTCGTCCTCCAAACTTTACAGATGATCCCTAATCATAGCAGAAACACATCACGGCACTTATGGTTTTCCTTATAAAGGGAAATGATAAAAATTGCCTTGCAAATGGACCTATTTTGATTTGAGTGATTTTACGCACGGGAAGAATATTTTGGCTCGCGGCTGATGTTTCTGATTGTTTTGACGGGCCACAAAAAAATTCTTAGTGGGATCAGTGCCATTAACGATTTGGTTGGGAAGATTCCCAAATCACACACAAGTTCTTATCTTTTTACGCTTGTATTGTTTCAATGTTTTAAAGTTGCTTGTATTGTTATCAAACATGTTTTCAAATATAATTAATTTTTCTACGTACATTTAATTTTTATTAAGGGTTAAATATGCTTCTTTTTATTTATTTTGCAAAGTTAGACAAAAACATTATTATTTTTAATATTTTCAAACTGAATTTATTAAACCTTTCGTCTGACAGAATATTTTCTATAAAAACTCACAGTGCCGTAAAAATATGGCTTTATGAGTAATTTTTAGGCCTTGTGTATTACTTTAAAAGTTGATGTGAATCGTTTTAAATATGGGATAAATATGAATGTAACATCTAGCGATAGGAATCTTGAGTACCTGTGTGTTCTTAAAATTTCTGGTCTTTATGATAACGATAATCGCTACACAAATTGATTTCCATAGAAATATGTTAAAATTTGTTTTGTCCTCCTCTATGCTAAAAAAATGTTCAAATAATAATATTATGAAGATAAAAAAAAGTTGAACTTAAAACTAATATTTCCTTTTGTCCCGAAGAACAAATTTGTCACCAGAAATTTATTTTATAAGGTAGTACATCCTTTTAAATGTAATTACAAAATAAGAATAGATGCAATACATACAATTGTTATTGTAATATTAGTATTATTTTTTTAAAATAAAAATATTTTTGCATGTATAAGACGTTTTAACATCAAGATTAATTAAATCTCACTTTTATAGCAAACTTACATGTGATTGAACAAGCATCAAGACAAATTACCCCATTTTGATCGCCATTTTTTTAATTGAAAACAACAACGTTTAGATCATAAATCATATTTCGGTGTTAGCAGTTATGTTGACATTATTAAAAATCATGTGTAATTCGATCTGATGATCAGAATTACAACCAACTTAGTTCGCGGGCTGATGATTAATTTGAAGATGGAATCCAAGGGGGGAAACTTGTACCGTTGTGCAAAGTAAATAGGAGATAGAAAGAACACAAAAATGAGAGATAAAAAAAAAATACCAGTCATAATTCGGTACATTCACTTGAACTGACAAAGGATATCTAAATTTTTTAAGGCTTTTGACTAATTTGAAGAAGAAATCCAAGAAAGAAAACTTGTGTCCTTCTGGAAAGCAAACAAGAATCAAAGAACTAGGGGAAAAAAAAGGACCGGAGACAAAAAACCCACCAATCATAATCCGGTACATGTATTTCAATCCACCAAGGACATGTAGCCCTTTTTAACATGACCTTATTTGTAAATCATATTTTGCGTCATCTGCACAACGTTCTTCATAACAGAGTTTAATACGCCCCTATAAACATTCTTTTGAATCCGTAGTATGTTGTTCTCTAACGCACAGGCAACCCTTAATTAGCGTGGTTAATGATCTTTGAGATAATTTGCATAATTCAAAACCGCACTAATCAAATAATCTCCAGTACTTCCAAATGTTTTTGCGTCTTTAAAAAAAATAGCTTTCATCAAAACTTCAACCGCGTATTTCAAGGAATGTTATTAAAAATTTGCTATGAATTAATTAAAATCACAATATCCAAAATGGAACTTATCAAAGATTTCCTGTATTCTAAATCAATTACCTTCTAAGATAGATTCTTGATATCAAATATCTTTTGCGGAATGTCTTTCGAAGTTCTCTCCATGTCTTTGAAGTCCGAATTATTGCCGCTGTTGTTGCTAATGTAGTTGTGTATTCCATTTTGAGAATTTACATTTGAATTCTAAATTACCAAATATACAAAATCTCAGCTAATTTCAACCAAAAAATACTCATATATTTCCCTACTGGAAACAATCAGAGCTACAAGTTTTATTTCGCATACTTATGTTTCCTCGAAGCATATTTGCTTTCTGGTTGTTAAATCAAAATACATATGCCTGCCACTATTCTTCATTCTTCCTTTCACGGAGAAAAAAGAAATGCTCGAAAATGAATACCCAGATGTATTCATTTTGAAATGAGAATGTTTGTATCAGATTTGAACGTATGTCTTTATCGAATGTTAAACATTGCATGTATTCAAACCCCCAAAAAATGTAAATCAACACTCTCATAAAATTATTATAGATATGAAGGACTACAAAAGTTCCTTTTATATACTGGCTACGTATTTTAAAAATTGGGGTTCAAAAACAAATACGGTTCGCTTAAATGTTACGAAATAAATTTAGTATTTAACATGCTACACGCGGAAGAACACATGAATTTTAAAAAATGAGTACGTTCTACGATTCAGTTGTGGGTACGTTTCACTATTTCTTTACATTTTTTTATATTATTGAAAGCACCCTATTTAAGATATCTGTCAACCTTTAAAACACGATTTTCGCTCAAAAAGTCAATGTTTTTTATTTATAGTCTTTTATTAAACCTGATTTCTTAGTTTTCTAGAATAGTTTCAATTTGGTTTCTATCTAACTTAGAACTTGAGTTATAAGCATTTTAATAATAGTCTGTGTCAATTTTTGATCTGGAAGTAGCATTTTGCTTACGGAAATAGAACTTTAATGTTTGTTACATTGATATTTTACGTAATATCGCCATCAAAATATCGTCCAACATGCAAGATGAATTTCCGAAAACCAAAATGCCAACGAATCTTTTAATGGAGTAATATGACAAAGAGTACCAAAAGAAATTTTTGTTTCTTTGAAAATTGGGTGCATATGCTGCAATTATACAATTTAACCGAAGGATATCAAGGTTGCTTAAAAGTTTTAAATAAGTTGAACATTGAAAATCCCGGTTACTTCGCTGTAAAGGGATTTGAAGTGTTATACAACATCTGTTTCATGTAAGCGTAGGAAAGTCTTACAGGCCATTAGGAAGAAAAGGATAACTTATTAAAGTAATACAGATAGTGAACTTTACAAATCAGGGGCCTTTTAATGTTAAATTTTTATTTAATTAAGTAAGTTTCTGGGTTGAAATGTATTTTTAGCTTTTCTCGAAATTAAAACTTTATGTTTTGCTTCAGCGCAAAACAACTTATTGAAAACAGTTATGCAAATAATATTACGAACCTTTTATGGGATACTCTATGTAGATGAATTTAGGATTTGAACCTTTCCTATTGTTGTAATTCTATTATTTTACATTGTATTGTTGATAAAATTCATAAATTATCACACATTTTTAAAGTTTTTCTATATGTTAAAGTACGACTTCCTATAAATATTTAATTATCAGGATTTTATTCCATGCCATGAACTTTTCCATTCATTTACACAGAATAAATAATAAATAAATTTCTTTTATATTCGATACATGATGCAAACAATATATATATAATTCATTAAATTGTAAAAACATAAATGTTCACCATAGGACAAAGTCGAGCATATTATCCAGCCCTTATATTCGATATGTGAAACATATTTATTTATAATCTATTTGATCTCATTCATTCATTAAAATCCAGAACTAAATAATTATTTTTAATGACTTTGTAAGTTAAATCATACATAATACTGCGACGCCCGCCCGCCCCGGGCGTCCTCTTGTGCCATCATTAAATTCAAATATTAAATACTACGACACAAATAATTACAGAACCACCAAAACAACTTTTACAATTTATTAATATATATTTACTATGACACCAATAACTACGCTCTCCAGGTTAAGCTTTCTAATATCTTAGTTCAACCCACCAATAATAATCTAACAGACTCTTACCAATAATCTTTCATCGACTGCAACTCAGATTCTGGAACAACTGCTGAAAACACTAGACCAAATCTTTCTCGAGTAATCCTTACTCGAACCTTCAACAATAGACTTTAATTCCTCCTTTCTCTTATCTAGCACTTCGGCTTCACCTCACCTCATCTCATCTCATCTCATCTCATCTACAACGCCTCTCTGATCCTCCTTCAGATACTCTACTCCTTCCGACGGAGTTTATATAATTCTTAATTCGACCGCTTCACTTCATTCCTAACTGCTTTACATACTAACATTATGCATCACGTTTCATTTTTGGTTGGGCAAAGGTTGTTTAGCGAAAGCAATCAATCTCAATTGAAAGTCCCTAAGGTTAGTGAAGAGAAACCGCGAATAGCCCAATGTCACACTGTTATGTCCCAAATACTGTTTATCATATTATTCGTGTTTGTCTGGTATTTCATTGCTTACATTCATTGTTTCATTCATTCATTTCATTCATTGTTTCATTGCTTCTGGTGTCTTACTTTTTCTTAAGTTATCTTTTTAAACTCATATGACTTGGGAGAGGGGAACCACAACTTGTTTGTGTTGTAATTCAAAATTTGAATTTTATATAATTACGGTTTTAACTCAGACATTTCATATCTTGGGTTTTTTTATAATGTGGCCCAAAAATGTTGCAAAAATTTAAATAAATATTTGATGCTGTATATTCAGATTTTATTCTATGCATGAATTCCCCAAAATTCATGCACACAGATTAAATAAATAAAAAAATTCATTTCTATTCGATACATGACACAAACACTACAGTTATATTAATTCATTATATTGTAAAAACGCTTATACATGTTCACCATAGGACAAGGCCGAGCATATTATCTAGTCCCTTTATTTGATACATTAAACATTTTTTATTTACAATCCAATCACATTCATTCATAAAAGACCTAAGCTAAATATTTATTTTTCTGTTGACTTTAAAAGATAATTCTGATATTATAAAGAAGGCTTGATATTTGTATGTTTATTTACACAATTTAACTATTTTATCCATGCACTTCTTAAAGTTAATTAATGTTTTTGAAAATTATGCTTGTGCTGAGAAGAATTGCAAAGTAAAACCAAGGTTCTGGTGTTGGCTGGGAGAAACAAGAATCACATTTGCACGACAAGGCGATGTAACATGTTGTTAAGCAGTATTCAAGGTTTATCGAACGTAAATTTTTCTATTTCTCAAATTTATGTTTTAACCCTCGACTGTATCATTTCTATTAAAATACAATTTTAAAAATTAACATTTTATATGTATTTTTAATAATCAGATTGATTATCACTAATATAAGCTTTGGTATGTGTCTTGTTATATATATATATTCACAATATTCAGAATTTTAATTTCTGAGTTTCATTTTACATCAAAACATATAAGTAAAAATTGTATATATTAATAAATATTCCTTTGAGGAAAAGAAAAAAAATTTAATGCTAGGAAATTATTATTAAATTTGTAATTGTATACAGAATTTACATATTCACATATGTTTTTCTTAAATACTGTTGATTCCTTTTTGAAACATTATAATCAACTTATGATTTAATTAATTAATTTTGCTTGCAAAACACATTTTTTAAAAAATTTAACTTAAGGTACAAAATTGCATCTGTTTAAGTCATTATATAACTGTTACAGCTTAATTATATATCTTGATTAATAGAGAATATAGTTTAATTCAATGTTGCTTTATTTTTTTAAACAGAATCAGCCTGATAATTAGAAAATACTTATACATAAAAGATGCTACAATTCAGAAGAACTTAATTACACTTTAACTATTCACATTTATTTTTCAGATTGTTTAAAATAATTACAATTCTAGAACTAAATATTGGGCCCTTTATTTTTAACATGTTAGAATCACCCGATGATCTAATGATACGTAACAATATTTTATGTATGAAATAATTTGAAATTCAAAATAAGCTTAATCAAAGCAAAAAGCTGAAACAGCCATTAACGGTTCAAAAATCCATCCGTTTAAAGCAGAAAATAATTTAAAGCTTATATAGGAAGTATACAAACAAACGCCAGAAGCAAGTTTAAACAGACTTGTTGTAGCTTACCGAGTGACATTTTAGCAACACAATTAAACGAGAATAATACTATAAATATATAAATATATGCTCAGATTATTTCCAACCGAATGTAAATAATTGAATAATGTAAGAAATATGATAATATTAACTATAGTAATCGCAATAAGGTAGGATGTACAAGATGTAAACAATTAGTACATCAGAAATCTGTCGTGAATTAAGTCCACTAAACTTATGTTTTTAATATTACGTAAATTTAATATGTTGGTAAAATTGTTAATTATACTGAAAATATTATTTACGATAAATTTAATGATATGGTGAATGTGATAAATGTGTTTACCTTATTTTTCCAGATTATTTTTAAAAAAAGGTACTGTAAAAAGTTTCATGCAATTTACTTAATATTTAAGTCATACTATTAGATTAATTCATGTCAAAAAGGAACTAAACTTAATGCAACACGTGCATACACGAAAAACACCGAAACGTAATGGCAGCCGCTGTTACAGTGGAACATAATATAGATCATAACAAAAATTTTGCGAAATAATTTATAATTTTTGCTAAGTTAGAAGAGAGTGATCCATCCAACATCAATATTCTGCAAAAATATCGTATTGGTCAACTGTTGGTAAAAACATATATAGAATATGATGGCTGTAGTCTACCACCAAAAATAAACTTGATTTAGCAAAAGACATTGTGAATACATTTCCAGTTTTGAAAGGTTCAGACAGTGAAGGCTTTGTAAGTAATTTTTTATGAAGTTATTATATATTTCCTTAATAAAGTGTTTTGTAGGCGAGGAAAGAAAGATACTGGGTGGCAGCTACAAGTTGAATGAAATTCATTGATATCTGTGTCTTTGACTGATTGGTCAAGTTTTCTGTGTTTTATTATATTCAAAATGTTTTTCTTTTTATCTTTTGTAGTTAAAATTTTACAATTCAAAATTGTTTGCCTTTAATTCTTTTGTCATTAAATATACACTCTTTTTTATTTATTAATATCATTCACTGCTTCGCTATAGTTAAATATGTTACGTTTGGCTAGTTTTCAGCCAACTAGCATGTATTTTTTGAAGCTGTTAAGCATATATCCTGATATCCATGAGTAAAAGTTCAATTTTCAGTTTCGTAACTAAGACATAGTAAATTCTGTGCTAGTTTTGTACAAAAATTACTGAAGTTAGCACTATTTAGTGCATTCAGAAGACATGGGAGTATTCGGAATTACTTGTAATCTGCAACTATAGTTCATAAGATCTGTTTAATATCTGTGCTTGATATTAACTTAATTTTCCTTCAAACAAAAGAATTTAGGTAATGTAAATAAGCATTTTTTTAATGTTAAAGACTCTGCTTTGTGTAGTATCTAAGATGGATTTTATTACTATTCTAATCCAACTTTTACAGCCATGAATACAATAACTATTGAGCTATATATAGGTGATGTTGAATTAGTTAATCCTCTGGGGTCACACACTGGTATACATAAGTTAGGATTTGTCTATTTCACAATTAAAAATCTACGCGTGTCCCTGCAGTCATATTTAATTTCTATTTTCTTAGCAAATGTTCATTATTCCTTAGATGTTGAAAAATATGGGTGAATGGCAATTTTTGAGCCACTTATTCAAGATTTGAAACAACATTTAGACCAAAGTACTCATTTGCAAGGAAATACATATAAAATTGCATTTTGGCAAATATTAGGTGATAATTTTAGGTTAAATAAGTTGTTTGGATTTGTTATTTGAAACAGCACTGTTTGAAACAAAAGCATTTTCACCTATATTTAGTTCCTTCATGAGATGTTGTTGATTTGAAAGAAGTAAAAAATCTGTTTAATTACGTACCTTTATATATTAGAACTTCCTATATTTTAAATGATTCCTCATTGTACATTACATTAAAACTTATGTGTACAAATAGAAATGGAGTTGGACTACAGTATGGATTAGATAGCAGTGTTTTGAAGTGATTTTTAAAACGAATGTCTCGTGTTGTTTCTTATTCCTCTAGTCCTCCATGTTAGATTCGTGAGATCATTGTTGTGGAGGAAGTTCAATTCTAGAGTTGGGTATGTGATGAGGCTCATCATTATCAAATTCAAGCCTGCAAGAAGATTTGCTGGTCTGGAGCTCACAGCTCTGCAAAAGCTGCGCTTGGAAAAGTCTTGTGACCGTCCAAGAATCTAAGGTTCCAAAGGTATCCCACAAGATTACCTTGAGTTATAACATAAATCTGTTCAGATTTATGTCCCGAAAATACATGGACTATGTCGGATGAAGAAGCAAAATTTTAGCCAAGTACGCAGGTGAATTTTTCCATCATGTTTGATTACACTTTTTCCGAATGGATGAAACTTCCAAGAAGTAGAGAGCATCATCTTCCGGAAAAACACAGTTGAACTATTTCTGGCTGAACATCAGTTTTCTCAATCCAGTCTCGGCCAACGTGGTTGTAGGATGTTTCCTCTGAACATGAATGAGTGGCTGTGAAGAAATATATTTCTGCTGATGTTATATGGAAGTACCCATCTTATCACCAACTTTTAATCATTTCTTTAAATATTGTAAAAGAGTTATAATAGACTGTCAAAATACAGATGATTTTGTTATTAGTTTTGGTAACTCTGCTCTTAAGTCTTCCTCAATACTAGGATAAAATTGTAAATGGTTTTTTTTATTTTAGCAGTTTTCATGGAATGAATATATCAAAGGAAGTGGAATTATATTATACTAATGTTATTCAAACCTCTCCACTAATACTTCCCACGAATATAAACCTAAATATATAAACAACATGTGTACATCAAAGGAGAGCACAATAATAAATATGGAAAACCAAAGAAAGAAGACCTTTGGAACACTAAAGAATGGGAAGAAGAATCACCAGCAGTTTTATCTTACAAAAGGAAAAGCACCATGCGTACAGAAAATTAGTAGCGATGATATCTGGACTCTTTCTGCAAAGGAAAGGCAAAGGAATGGGGAAATAATAACTTGAAAAAAGAAAAGAGTAGAAAGAGCGCTATTGCAAGATTTTTCTATTACCTAGGAAATGTCCAAACTGAATAGGATGCTAATGAAAGAGTAATCAAGAGTCCGCGAAAGGAAGACCAAAGAATGGGAAGAAGATTCTCTGATCAAAACATGAATATTAATAATGAAAGAATCGGGAAACAGCTAAAAAAAATGAAGGATAGAAAAAATAAAAAGAAGAATTATCTGTTACTCGTTCTAAAAATAACATGAAAACGGAGAAACTAGGTACAGATATTAATGATTACGAAATGCGAAATCTATAAATTTTTTTATATGTAAGAATGGAAAGAAAATTCATCTAACCTCGCACTAACAATGGGAACAGATTTATGCCTTAATACAAGAATTATAACGATATTATATGAAATCACGAAAAGGAAAGACTGGAAAAACGTGATAACCTTTATTTTGCTCTAACAGCCAAAATAGTGTTTTACTGAGTAGGATGACTTAAGAAGATGCCGTCAAGATTCTGCTACAGGGCAGACAGAAAGGAAAGAAGAATTTCCAGCTACTCAATCTAAGAATGGGAACAGCATCATTTTTGGTAAAAGAATTAATAAAGACGATATACGGATTATGTAAAAGGAAGAAGGGGTGGGGAGAAGAATTATTTGTAGCTCGATTTAACAAGAATAACACCAACTTTATAGGATTATTTATAGATAGAATACGGTAACAGGAAAAGGAAGAAGAATGGGTAAAAAGAAGCTCATCTGTAGCTCGATCTAACAACTAGGAATGCGCCAAAACTGTATGGGTAATAATGAAGACGAAGTCAAATATCCACATAAAGTAGACGAAAGAATTTGAAGAATAATTATCTACAGCTCGATCTGTTAACGGTAACAGCACCAAACGTAATAGAGGTCATTTAATAAAAAAAAGAAGAGAAGAATAGGAAAAATGTATCATCGTTAACCCGATGGAAAAGAAAGAACTGAGTAAGGTTACTTATGACAACGGAATGAGAAATCCACAAATGTAAGAAAAAGAAAATATAAGGAATAGCTTATTTCATTTTATTAACATGAGAGAAAATTACGAGGGTCGTTCAATAAGTTATTAGAAATTCCAAGAGATGGTGCTCGTAGCATCGAAAATGGTTTGTTTTTAGTTAGCTGTCCAAATCTCAGTTACTGGTATTCGTGATCATGACGTCTTTCACATCTCAAAAATTCTTCGTCATTACTTTTTCCTGTCGATGAGACCACCTTCGTCTTTTTTGGAGAAGATTCACCGGAAGCAACCCAACGATTTAATTTTTGTTTGATTCCCTATGTATAATGAAAGAATCCAGGTCTCACCGACGGTGGCAACTCGACGCAGCAGCAGTCAGATTTTTATTGAGCAGTAAATGACTACCAAATCAAAACTAACCAATGCATTAATATCATGTTTGTTTCGGCTTCGTTTACCAGATGGCGGTATCCATTGGTAGCAACAATTTACCTTAATGATGTAATCTGTCTTCAAATGCAAGTACTTTTTGAACCACCCTTGTATCTCGGCAACCCTTCCTCAACAAAGAGGGAAAGCTGTCACAATTTTCTCACACCAACAGGCGATATATATTACAATTACTTTAGATTTTAAGATTTATCTCAAATAACATATGCTCTTTTTCAGTAAAAAACCGCTTTTTGATGATCATTAAATATTCTGAAAAATTTATGTCAATTCCAAATATACTTTTTAAAGTTATTTGGATTATATGTATTACTATAGCAATAACTAATTTAATATAACTTAAAAATTTAATATAGCTCAATTCTTGGTATCAGAATCATTTGATATACTACTACTTGAATGAGCTGAAATTTATAGTCTGAATTAATTATCTTCTCATTAATACCTTTTAACCAATTCGAAAAATGTGGCAATTAGAAGAAAATGAATACAATAAAAAATATTTTACATCAAACACATATTTTACCTGAAATAGAAAAGGCTAAATTGCCCTCGAGAAAAAAAAATGACCATAAAATCATTAATTTAAGAATTGAAGAAATTTATGGAACAGAGAAATTCTCACGAAATTTGCGAGACATTTCTTGTTTCAATTTAGTGTTCATTTTACTCATGTAACGATCACGATGTTTCGGATCATCATTGAGATATATGTACAGTAATCATTTTTTTCCCCCTAAGAACACTATAACATTTCCGAATTTAAGTGCCGCGACACGTGAATAAGGTTGGCGATCAGAAGAACAATCTATTCGTTTGAACCAATTCATCTAAAAGGGCGAGGACATTCAGCTTAATGTTTCGCCAGGAACGAGTTCTTAACTGTTCCGGACCATTTCCTCTCCCTGCTAAGAGCAGGAGACTGCGCACAACTCTTCCGTTCTTTTTTCAACTGTTCTGTGTACCCAGTTATTTTCTTCACTTTCTGTTCTTTGAATCTGTTCTGTACTTTTAGCTGTATTAATCAATGCTCTTAGCAATTCTGTAGCGTTAAATTTATTTGAATATATTTAAGTTTTTGTTCGGCAAATCTAGATAACATGTGGAACAAAAAAAAAAAAAAAGATATTTTAAACTGAACAGAAACAGATATAAGAACAGATCATCTAAAAGAATAGAAATTTTCTTCCATACTCATGAATTCAGAATGGCAAACTTCATGTTATTTGCTTAAATTACTAATATCAGTAATAAGTGGGTTTTTTTATGACTGTGTGTGATGTGAGTGTGTGTACATTATATTATTTTGCCATGAAAACAATTTCTTCTTAAATGATGTAATATTTATATCGAGAAAGATATGTTGTGGAGCAGGAGTTCGTAATCCTATGCCCTCGTGCAACATTGTGTCCGCCGTGGCAATGAGATCACGATAAGAAATTAAGTTTTCTATAAAATCTGATTGAATTTTTAAAATTTCTGCGTAGTTAGTAAGTAGCAATAAAATATAAGAATATTTGTTTGTTTTTTGTATTGATGTGTTTATCATTTTAATTCGGTGTATCAGAATCCTATATTTGACCGGGATTGTCTAGTTTGATGGTGAGGCCCGGTATTCAGGTCGGTTATACATGTTGTCATGGTTATTTGTAAATTTTTTTTGAAAAAGAGTCAAATATATACACATTAAAATATTTTTTGATGTTTCCTTCTATTACTGTACTGTACTGTATGCCACTGTTCGAAGGCCGCAGTATCTTAGACATCATGGTCGTAAAATGGGAGACGACGATGTTTCCTTTGAATCTTCGGTTTGAGCCCTGAAGTCACTAAAAATCCAATTCGCCGTGTGTGTAGTGGGGCAAAAGCATGTTAAATCAATTGAGATCTCCAAGTAACCTCCTGTTGGGGCGGTGTAGAAGTTTGGAGAGGGAAATTCCAGATCAGAAGTTGTGTTCGTCACTTGACCGAGGCTCAAAATGACAAAGTCGGTCCTCAACAGCCCTCGTGTTGCTTCTAAATGAGATTTTATAAACATTCATTCAATCAAAAGACAGTGTTCGTAGATGATGTCATGCGAAAAGCAAAAAAATTGGTTCTTCATTACAGTGCCATCTACGAACGGAAATCCTCTTTTAATAGGTATTTCACCAAATGCCATGTTATGTTTATTGCTAGTTATATCCATATATTTGAAAAAATAAATGTGATTGCCACCCCAGCTGCTTTCTACAATGAGATCTAAGGTAGAAAAATATTGTGGATCTCTGTAGTGAAGCTTAAAGTGGAATATTAAACGGTCGTAACACAGGAATTGAAAATATTCGGAGTTAATTTTGAGAATGTATTTTATTAAATATATTTTCCGTTTCTAACTACTATTTTCTACTCTTTCAAATGTACTTTCTTCAAACTTTGATTTCATTTTTAAAAATGTTTCAAATAAGATTTTAAAACATTTTAAAGAATATTAAGGTATAAACAAAAATATTTTTTTCAAAATTGTAATATTATTAATTCAAACATTACAATGATTTTTAAAAACCTTTTTTGAAATGTTCATTGATATTCATTAATTAGATGTGGATAACAATGCATCACAGGGGACGCTCTAATAACTTGTTTCACTTAAATTGACCTTTCAACTGAAAGAAAATGTCGTGACATGTTTGTCTCTATAGTTTAATATTTCTAAGCCAAACTTTAACCCGTTGAAAATAGAGTGTATTGTACCGCAAACATTCGTAATGTTTGTAGTATTAGCGTACGTACTAATTTTTACTCATTTGCGGAAATTTCAAGCATTCGGTTTATCAGGTCATTCGTTATTCGACTGAGTGAAGAGGAATATGTTTAATTTGAATATCAAAAATAGTTGTTTGCTTATTGCATTATAATTTATTTTCAGTTATTCAATGCTTTGCAGGCTTTTGAGATTTCATATACTTCGGGCTGCTTTCATTAAAAAAAAAAAATAAGAAAAAACTTCAGCAACAAGAACTAATACGCTTAGACTTCTTATAAACCTTACAGATAAAACGGATTTTCTTATCGTTCATTGGTTACGGAATTTCAAGCAGAACTAATGATGTTCGTCTTTCATTGTATTTACCACATAAATAAGGCAGAAACGAGTTTTGTTACGCTTGTTGCACATCCTCAAGAATACAGAACGCAGTTTTTAGAACTACGCTTTCCCGCAATAATGCACTTTTCTTTCTTTCAAGTGTGAAAGAAAACATTTTTTGATTGGACATAGACGTTTTTTTAAAGTCATTTGTTCAAAGTGCGCTAGAACGTGAGTGAGGTCAGAAAATGTAGAAGAATTTAAGTGGATAGCAATTCCTCTCTCCTCTTATTTAAAACTAGAAATATATTCCAAAAAATACTAATCTGTTAAGATGTACAACAATTGGTAGTAATGCTAAGTTTGCGCATTAAAGTTTTACATATCACAAGGTTTAATCGAATAAAATAGAGGATTATATACAAACGAAATGTTTTTTTATTTACCTATCGAATAACACACTTATCTTAATAAATATTAAGAAAAGAAATCTAAAAATTATTCGCAGCAGTATCAGGTCAAATATTTTTTTTAAAAAGAATTAGACGTTACTAGTGAATCTTTAGAAATAAGTTATGTCATATGTGATATTATTCTTAATTTTATTTTATAAAGTCACCAGAGAGGATAATGTTTATGTGCAATCCACTGGTCCCTTTTTACAATTTCATCATAAAATATTTTTCTGTACAACACCGAAAATATATAAAAATATTGATGACTGCTATTTTGTTGCTCAATTGTGAAATTTACTTTGAAAGTTAGGAAACATTTATTTCTTATTGAATGTTTCATATAGATTGCCTTATTTAATTACTTAAAATTTTAACTAAATTTAGGAATGATTCTTGGCTATAAAGTATTATCAATACATTTTTCCTTAATTTTGAAAATAAGAGTATGTAGAATCTTACACAAAATAACTTCGATTTATTTGCGTGGGTTCATTCTAAAGACTTTCATTTAATATAATAAATTTAATTTTTTTAAAAAAGAACTCCATGAAATGTGTTGTAAAGAACAAAGTCCCTTTGGTAGTGAAATATATCCTTTGTGCAGAAATTTAAACAAGACACCAATTATCATTTAAATAGGGCGACGTTAATAAAACCAAACCAGACAGAAATTAAAAAAAAAAAAAATCATTATATATTTTTTTCGGAGTTTTTTTTTTTTTTAAATGATATTAACTAAAGTCTATAAAATGTATTTCTGAAGTACTAGGTGTCATGTACAACTTCCGAAATTTAACATAATCACGCTGACAGAGCAAGGCCCACACAAAAAAGGCTACTATAGTGATAGTAACACCTTGTTTTTTTTTTTTTTTTTTTTTTTTTCATGAATGCGAAGCCAAGACTTGAGTGGTAGCTGTCCGAGAATACAGATATATTCGATTTTGTTGCTACCTAGACTTTGACTACCTACACTTTGTTAAATGCCATTAATATTTTGATTTCTGTCCCCTACTATGCTACACATTCAGAGATTTTATTACAAAATTCGTATCCTGTTATCACAATGCAAAATATTTGAAGCACCAGAAGGGAGAAAAATATCAAGCAAATTATAGGCTACTTCATCCACTCGTTTGGATGTGAGCGGATTCAATACAATACATTTTGTAAAGTGGTCTTGGTATACGAGAAGAAATTTAAACTTTCCACCTGGTTGAAAATGGTTAACAATGAGATCCACCAAGCATCTGCTATTAAAATGCAATGCAGTAATCTGCTTTACAACAATCCCTTTTTTCGTAATTTTTTGTTTCGTTGACAAGGCTTACATAAAGCCAAAAACATTTTTATTTGGGTGTGGGATATATTTTTATAAAGTTTATTTAATTACTTGTACTCTGTCTTTTTCACCGTGGTCATTAGACAAATGAGTAGAATACAATATGACAAATAATTCTTCGATATGATCCAAGTTTTTTTAATACTTTCTCACTCATCTGATAACGGGCTCAGAGAGTTTTTCACAGCCTTGTACTGTCAACACATCATACCTTTGAATTATTCGATAAGCTCCAGATGATTCTTTCTCCTTGGAAACTTTTATTCGTTTTGTAATTTAAAAAGCAAAAATTCGCAATCCCAAACAAAAATTAGTTTTTTTACTTTTCTATGTCATTAAATAGCTTAAACTTTTATCTTTCCAACGATGTATCCTACTTGCTTATCAGAAACACAGAAGTGTTGGATTTTGCAATTCTTTCTTAGAGCACTTCGTAACTTTTTGATTATTTAAAGAGTAATGTTGTAATATAAATAAACCTCTCTAGTGACGTAGCCCTTCCTTTAATGCTTTACTTATTTTATTATCCCTGTTTAACTTTTATAATTTTTTTTACGATTGAAGAAGTGTCAACAATAAAGTTAATTGCAAATGTTTTTTTTTTTATACTTTTTAACTGTTTATATTATTCTTTGCATGATTTTCAAATATTGAAGGTGATAGATTTTGTAACTCCATACCCCATAAAAACTATCTACTATTTTTGAATGTGTTTCCTGTTATCTTGTCTTGTATTATTAAAACGTAAAAATATTGGAAAGTCTACCATCAGTGATATTAAGACTTTCATTGAATCAAATGATAATGCTGAAACTGAAAGCTGCCATATTAAGCGATTATTCCCTTCAGTACAATGAATGTGTTGAAAAATAAAGATTTTGGATATACGATATTATATCATTACTAGTTTTGATGTATGTTTGGATAAATTTGCTGCTTACAAAAAATGTAATGGGACTGTATCTGTGCGAGTTATAAGGCGAATAAACCTTACATCAGAGTTACAGATCTTTTGGAAATGTTGGATCACTTCAAAAAATGCAGTAAGTTGTTTAGGCTGAATATTTTCGTTTAATGTCTAGTAATGAAAATCCAAATCATAGACTTTGTCCAGTTGCATATAAAATTTGGTTTGAAGCATTGTGCATAAGCAAGACTAATTGTATGATCGCACCAAGTATACGTATCCCTCTACCAATAATGGAAGATATCGAGTTTGTACTTAGAGATTTCGGAAATCCAGAGGTGCTAAAATGCCTTCATGGAAAAACAAAATCCTAATGAATTTGTGAATCGTGTCATCTTGGCTCATGTACCAAAAATTGTATTTGTGACTATTGAAACTTATCACGCATTATCGAAAGTTAACGAAAAGAATCCAAATATCAGAAAAATGCCACAAAAAATTAAAAAAGCAAAAAGGAAGCTTGAAGATTTTTATGAGACTTAAAAAGGTGATAATCCTTCATACTTCTACCTTCTGATTTTAATAAATTTATCTTCTTAATCAGCAGTAAAAGTATTAATTTAATGCCGAGTAATGAAAATGAAATCTTTGAATGTGATTTTAGGTACCAATGAATGCGATTTATGTATCAATGAAATCTTTAAATGCGATTTTTTCAAAACTTGGATTTTTCAGGTTCATACTCCTTTATTTCGATATTTATGAAACTTACGAATTCAATTTTGCAATGACATTTATATTATGCTATATTACATACTTTAACACAGGGGGTTGATGATTTCTTAAAAATTATTTATTTTAGGCAGTAAAATTGTGTCAAAAAAAATCTAAAATAAGAGTAATTATAAAAAATAAATAATTGATACAATTTTTCTATTTTAATTAGAAAATAATGGTTAATTAAAATATGTGAAATATGACACTCTAACTTCCAAGAAAATTTTATAATCCTATCTAGCACCATTTCTGAGAAAAAGGTACATAAATTTGGTCAATTGAACATGAAAAAAATAGGGCTTTCCCAATCCTTTTAAGAGATTTGCGAAGAATCTTTTCTTCAATTTTCTCATCAATTAGGTGCTAGCATACTGAGAACTAAATTTATCTGCTTTAAAAGGCCATGGCACAAATTCACACTGTAACAGCTATAAACGAATTTGAAAACAGAATTAGCTATGTTACGTACGCACCGGCAATGGACGCAAATTATGAGAAATCAAACCAACCAGCGAAGACAAGACGCTGGCGAAATCAAATTAAAAGTGGGGGGAGAGGGGGACGGAGTAGGGAAAGGAAACGAGAGAAGCAAACTCATGAACTTTAACGATACGGAAGCGGTTAATGTGCACATTAACAGATAAAATGCGGAAAAGTCTCGATTCCGCTCTATAATGGAGTAAAGCAGTTAATCTTCAGTTTAGTTAGGTAATGTGTACATTAACGGCTTGTGAGCTTTAGCGGTCACATATATATTGTACTGTACAGAAGACTGTTCCCAAATTCAAGCAGATATTCTTCAAGAACTTATAAAATTATAAGTGTAAGCTTATGACTGCAGTAGCATGTCACAAATTATTTTAACTACCCTTTTAATGTATTAATTTTTCTTTTTTACTGCGTTTCTTATCAATGCAAGAATATTCTACAAAATCACTGTTCAATGTGAATATTAATTTTGTAGCTACTAGAATGATGAAATTTTGTGTCAAGTATTTAAACCGTCTATACAGATGTAGGATGTGCGTTAACACATTAAATACATCTTTTAATGGATTAAATTTTTATCTAGAATGATTTATTTTTGGTATCCCCGTTAAAACTTTAATGATGATAGATGATCCGGCACAGCTGTACGAGCCAGATTAAAGTGTGTTTATTATATCACGAATTCCCCAGATATTGATGTTTAAAAAACAGCATTCAAAACGTGATCCGAAAATGTTCCCAAACCTTCTTCACAAAACAGTTCATTGAAAATTACTGTTCAGAGTTATGGAAAATTACTCTTCCTATAGCGATGTGTTTCTATTGAGAATGATTATAGACTTAATAGTTCTGTTTGTCTGTTTCAGTGCTTAATCGGGAGAGTTACAACATACACAGATGAGCAAAATCTTTGACCCGCATGTGACCTTTATTTCTTTAAGAATAAAGGTCACATTTATTTCTTTAAGAAAAGGTGACCTTTCTTAGAAGAAAAATAATAAACTTTTTATGTTCACAATTCCTTTAATGATATCATATTCAAAATAAACATTGCTCTTCGTTGGTGTAGAGTTGTGGAAGCAGCGTTTGTTTGAATGAATCCAAGTTTTGTGTAATGATTTTTTTAGTACACCAATAAGAGATAAGGGTTACTAGCACAAAAATAAGCGAAATACAAACTTCCAAAAAAAAAAGTCAATCAGACCCTCCTTCCTTGAAAAAAAGAGGTCGCTGCATTGATTGCAGGGACAATAAATAGAAGCATTATACTAGTAGTTAGAAATGCTTCCATTGTATATTTTTTGGAGACACGAAGAAATCCGCAGTTTTTTGCCAATATTGCTGATATGTTACCGGCAAAGTTTGAAATCCGGCATTCAATAGAATACCTAGATATCCCGGCATTGTGAAGAGATTAATATTTCACACATTTCCAAGGCATTCTATAGAATGCCAAACCTACAATGTATGAAATACATCTCAATCTGGAAATAAAAAACAAAACAAAAGAGTTCGGAAAAAACGGTTTCCATTGCTTATTTGGGAACTACTGTGTGTTCCTACTCTTGATTCATCAAGCGCATGTATAAAATAAAAATGTGAAAACATGAAATGTCTGAGCGAAAAAAGTGATGAAGTGTATTCAAAAATGTCATTCAAGCCAACCATGTTGTAACAAGTAAATTAAATTAAATTTTTTTTTATTTTTTTAAGGGCAAAATTACATTTTTTATAATAATTTTTTTTTTAATGTTTGTATTTTCAGTAAAGTTCAATTAATAACAAATTTTACTTTTTATTAGAAAGAAATATAAGAGCTATTCAGAATAAAATTTCTTCCTTTCTTGATCCAACAAGTAAGTTCCCATTTTATTTTATTTTCTTTAATAAGAAAGGCCTAAATTTTTATTACTTTACTATTTTATTTCTTATGTATATTTGTACAAGACATTTTTTTAAAGTGTTGTTACGGAATGAACTTACTGTTTTCATCTCGATCAATTGTATTAAGTTAAGATATTAATATAGAGAACAATAAAAAAAAGTAGAATGATAACAATTACATTTATTTGACTACTTTATTGATTCAAACTTTTTTTAAAAAGTGATAACATTTATACTGTATATCTCATTTTCTGTAAAAAACATAATAAAAGCGAAACAGATTCATTAGTTAGTTATTAGTGTTTTTTAAATTAATATTTATATATATATATTACTTTTGTTTCCATTCCCATCACTGAAAATATCTACAAAGAAATAACACCGCAAAATGTATTTAAAAAATTCATAGTGGTAAAACGTACTGTCCGAAAAAAATAAGCTTTTTTTTTTTTTTTTTTTTTTTCAAAATTCAGTGGCACTGGGAATCACAATTTCTTCAGTTTGTTGTTCTATTTCACAACTGTTAAACAGTTTCCATAAGGTCCATCAATAGGACTATTAAGGCTGAGAAATATACCTAATCTTAATCAACAACATATATATAACACATCGATCAATAACTCCCGAGTCTAACATTGAAAACAACACTTTTTTTGCAAAATTTTTTTTTGTTCATCAACATAACACCTTTTGTTAATCACCTTTTAGGGTGATACAATCGTTCCAACGCTTTTCCAAATCTTTTTTTTTTTTTTTTGGGAAAAAATGTTTTTTTGTGGGGATAAAGTGATAAACAGCTTTCTGAATCATCGACTCGTTGCTGTTTTTGTTCCATCGAAAGCAATCGCGGCACCCACTTGGAAAAAACCTTTTTCACTTCACTTCAAAAAACCTTTTTCCGGGTCCGATCGACTTAAAATTTTGACACGTTTCAAGCAAAGGTTCGTACTCTAGAAAGACCTGGTTACTGGTTTACTACGAGCGCCATCTCTGGGTTAGTCTCGGGAGTTATTGATCGATGTGTTATATATATGTGTGTGTGTATATATATATATGTATGTGTATATATATATATATATATGTGTGTGTATATATATATATATATGTGTGTGTGTGTATATATATATATATGTGTGTGTGTATATATATATATATATATATATATGTGTGTGTGTGTGTGTGTGTATATGTATGTATGTATGTATGTATATATATGTGTATATATATATATATATATATATATGTAGGATTTTCCATCCAATTATTATTAAGCAATTAATTTTATCTTTGCAATCTACTGTAAAACCAGTTCCTCGGATACTCAATAGATGTCGCCACGAATCAGAGTCATGTGATAAGCTCATGCAGCGCCACCTATCCCAGAACAAAACTGAGTGAAGCTCGTTTTCGCGCTCTCTTCTCTCTTTTGCCGCCACTTTCTCCGCTTCTGTTTTCCTTCGCTACCCGCGTCGGAAATAAACTTCAACGCCCGAGCGCGTTCCAACGTCCATCGATAATATGGGTTAAATGAGGCAGCCATCTATCTTTATCTGACGAACTGGTCAACTTACTTTTCATATAGTGTAAATACTTTTCTTTCTTCATCTCTCTCAATAAACAAGTAAAGCTACTGCAAGCTTCATCCTTGAATATCATCAACAACATTACATGGAATCCGAAATTACCCCCCTAGACAACCAGCCCATTGCGTAAGAGCAAACCATCGTAGATTCGGGATGAACAATCTCCATCACCCAATTTCTATATATATATATATGTATGTATGTATGTATGTATATATGTGTATATATGTGTGTGTGTATGTATGTATGTATGTATATATATCTATATAATTTAATTTTTCTAAACATTAACTATCACAATAAAGGAGTTCATCCGTATTTCCTAATACCATTCCAATTTAGCTATTAACGATGCAATCATGTCGAAACGTGCTCAGTCAGCCGTTTCTCATGCATCAAAGAAGTAGGATAATGCCAACTGACTGGGCTAAACTTAGGCTAAAATACTTAAAGATCCCCTGCAAACCACGTCTGAAGAAACTTACAATAACGCAAGCAAGGAAAATTCCTCAGTGTTCCAGTTGTAACCACGACGTATAGAGATTCTGCATTATATATTTTCACGATGTAATTGTCTCTGTAATTGCCTCTCATGTTCAATTAATAAAGTTGCATAATTTCTAGATTTTCCAAATGTCTTCATTGTTTCATTCAATGGAAACATTTTTGTAATAATTATTCCTAGGAAGTTTCATATATTATATTTAAGCCGTCTGATGTTACTAATTATTCTAATTAAAATCAAATCTTAACACATTTAATTAAGATTTCACATTAACAATTACACACTTTGAATAAGACATTTCACGTTAACATTTAAAACATTTAATCAATCGTATTCATGGTTACAAGATACATCTACAAGTTGTAGTTGTTAATTGTGTTTCTTTCACTAGCAGAGGCACCCTCTGTAGTCGGAGGTTTATTCCAAATTCGGATTATATACATGGTTTTCGGCCATCCTGGAAGAAGGCCTCACCTTCTATCTCCAATAATAGAAAGATCGTCTCAACTTAGAAAACAAAGTTGAAAAGAGAAAATTCAAAAGCAATAAATTAAAGCTGAAAATTAAATAAATATTTATCGTCCTTGAAATATCGTTTCTGAAACACTGTCGTCTCTGAAGTGTCAGTCATTTCCTTGTTATGGCTTCCTTTTCTTTTTGTACTTGTCCATAAAACACAGATAACAGTCCTGTTTGGGGAAAATAGCTCAGAATCGAGTCAGAATTCATAGAATACATATTATAATATAAATATATATATATATATATATAATATTTATATGGTATTTACACACCATCGTTTTTATAAATTCTACAAAAGTTGAATTAGATGATGATTCTATATTTTTCTTTGGAACAATATTTTTCAAATTTTTGAATGTAATGCAGTGCCACGGACTGTGAAATTATACTTAGACTTAAATTGTAAGTTTTTGAATCTGAGTTTTGAAATAACTCTTGATGATGCTGTCATCTTCGTGGACTAGTAACTTAGATGAATTTTATGAAGCCCACATAATCGCAAATATGATGATAATTTTGTGCAGTACTTTCTATGGTCCTAGATGATCGTTTTATGATACGTATGTAAAAGTAAACTATCTTTATTAATTACGAAGAAATTCGTCCTGCTTTTCGGTTTATTAGGAATACAATGCATAGCAAATAGCTATTAATTTATACAATATATGTTTCAATTTATAACAAAGAATGGATTCTAATGTTTGTGTATATTTAACCCCATATATCTCTTTTTCAACATTTAATTATTTCAGTTTGTATACTCTTCAGGCACAACTATAACTTTACCGTCAATCAAATATAAGAATCTCGATGCTTTCAAAATAGTCTTCATAATTGCAAATTTTAAAGTATTTTATTGTTTTCACTCGCTCTGATCCTCGTCTCTGAGCTAATTTAAGTTTAGCGTAAAACATTTTCGAAACAAACAAAACATTAATAGGATCTACTAGGTAGCATCAACAGAGGACATTTGAACCAGGTCGTGTGTGTTATTACATACTTGGAATTCTTCCAGTAGATAATCCATCGAGCTTACTCTGTGCGACAATCTTTTGTTCATCGTTTTTTGAAACGACTATAAAGTCCGTCGTACAATTTTAATAGTATCCCTAGCAACATAGATGAAATTTTTAAATGTTTCTATAAAGTCAAGAACCTCAAAATAACTGAGTACTTCTTTAGCGTCTGTGTCTTCCTACTCATAAGTATGTTGAGGAAAACTATTATCATTTGAGATTGCAAAAAAAATCACCATACCCATCTAGGCTAGCATTCTGAATGCTCAACATTGAGTCTCATAATCTAGCATATATATTCCTAAATAGTTTCTGAGAGACTCAAAATTTGTATTTGTCTATAAGATTCTCTTCTATTGAATCAAATTTAAGGGTTTTTCTTCAGTAAAGATCACTAGGAGGTTTTATCATATAATAGTATATTTAGAATGCAATTCTTGAAATAACTGAATAATCTCATATAACGTCTTCAAAATCTTTTGATTTGTTTCAAATTAGTAGGTTCACGAAAATTAGAACAGCTTGTTTTTAAATGGACTGAGTAAATACAATCTTTCTCATCCATGCCCAGAAATTCATATTTCATCAAAACTGAGATTTTTAAACAATTTTAATTTCCATATCCACACGCAAGATTGAGAACTAATTTATGTTTTCATCACCTCCTTTTATTTTAACATCATCCATATAGGGTAAAAAGCATCATTGACTTAAAGGTCGAAAAATGGCATTATGAATCTTGAAAAACTGATGGGGAAGTGATAGTCCATGGTACTTTCGAAAATTTGATATTGTCCTTCATAGAGTGACAAAGACAGTGTATTTTCTATCTTCTATTCACGATTCACGTGAAAAAACATTCTTTAAATCAATAGTAGTATACTAGTGATTCTTTGATAATCGATCTAGTACATCCCTCAATCAATGGTAAGGAAAACTGTCTTTAAACTTAAGCAATTTTATTTATCTTTCTATTATTTAGACATATTTGTGAATTCATCTTTTTCTTAACAATAACACCACTACTTGAACACTCAAAGCGAACAAGTCATGCCCATATTTAACCATTCAATATTTGACATCTAACAATCTTTTTCCGAAAAATGTGTAAATGTGCTCGTATATTGGTCGTTATTTTGAGTTAAAATATTAGTTCTATTTAGTTGATCTATCTTCTTCGATTGGTAATATAGATTTGGATGACAAACTTCACTTTAATGAATTTTAAGTATATATCGTAGCTATATTTTCTTCAATTCTATCAAATTAATATTAACTGCAAAATTGATCAAATATTGTTTTCAATACGGAGACTTTTTTATTGTAACCATTTTCATTTATTATCTTACCTTGCAAAATTACATCAAGTCCTATAATACATTATGCGGTATGTGGCTTTTCAACTACACATATCAGTAGTAACTATTGCCATTCATCGTATATTCTCCCATAAAATACTATTTAAGGCTTTATTTTATAATCTCCTAACCTGATAAAATGGAATTCACTTGATTAAGGTTCACAAATCATTTACACTAATATTTTTCGAAATTAAGCCATATCCTAGATCTATCAATGAGTTAATATTTAAATATCGAAAATGAACCATTTGAACAGATATGTTTGTTTAGCTAGTATGAGAGTTACTGTTATCAATAATGTTTCGTTTCTATATTTATTATCGAACATTTCAACAGTGGTTCCAAATTTACATACATCTGAAACATTTAAATCTTTATTCTTTGTGTGTCAAATTTGATAAATGTCCTTTCATCCACCCCATTAAAAACAAAATGTAGTTGATCACAATTACTTTCTGATTCACAAAATTATCAGTTTCTTGTTTTACTTTTCTAAAATATATATTCTTTCATATAATATTTTAATGACCTCGCTGTCTTTAGTTTTCTCAATGTCGCGTGTCTTTGCAATCGTAGCAAAACTAATTTATTCATGCTTCTCATTGTTCTCTTATTCAAATTATTGATTCTCTCCACGATGTTACAACCTCTTCATTATAAAATAATATTTCCTGTAAAACCTCAGATTTCATTTTCGTAACTCATATTTCACTTAATTGGGCTGAATTAGTAGACCCGAATTCATTTATAACACTCGTTTCTATTTCTGCCATAACGTATATCTTCAATTCATTTCACAAATACGAAAGCTTTATCACCAAGCGATCACGTTAGCGAAAATAAACTTTATGTCAGATAATTGAACATGTTCGCAAAGCGCATTCAAATTACGTACCATACAACTGGATAGTTTTCTGCAATATCACCATTGTATAAAAAATAACACTTCGACCGCAGAAAACTTCAGATAAGTTTTGATTTCGAGTTGTGCCATATCAGAACGCCTACTCTGAATAAATTGTGACTCATTATGTTCTAGTCCAGACGTGGATTGTTTTGTTTTACTCCTTTCTGTTCCGATACAGGTTTGATTCATCTTTGAATATATTGATAGAACGAGTTACACATATATTTAACAAAACTAATATTTTCTGATTATTTCGTTTCCTTGAATGCAATATTCAGAATATCACAAATGGTAATCAATTCATGTATGAAAAGTATCATAACAGTTTACTTTAGATATTTAAAATTAGAGTCATTTACTCGAATTCGAAACCAGTGAATTTTCATTGCTCTTGTATTTTTAGTATCGCTTTGTATTCAAAAAATAAACTTATATAATTTTTATTTTCTCTCTATCGATTCTTCAGTGCATTGCTTATCAGCATTAATTTGCCAATGTCATCTTTAAATAAGACAATAATAAATTGGATTCTCCGAAATTCTGAATCAATTTTTGTACAGCACACATTAATCCATCAATCGACAATTCTTTTTAAAAATTGACTGTGCCGCAATTAATTAGAAATATTTTTTCAGTCCTATTTTTATTAAGCTGAGTTCTACAGCCATATCACGAGTTTTCCATTTCAGTTTTGAATTGTGAATGCTGATGTTAATTATTCTAATTATAAAATCAAATCTTGCATTTACACATGTAACTAAAATGTTAAAGTCATTAGCAATTACACCATTGGACAAGTAATTTAACATTAACATTAAAATTTTAATCGATCGTCTCTTGGCTACGAGACATCTACAAGATCGTCGTTATTCTGATGATCCCTCTCGTCTGACTCCCGATTTCCTTCACTAGCAGAGGTAAGCTCCTCTGTAATCGGAGTGTTGATTCCAAATTCGGATTATGCCATATATATATATGTGTGTGTGTATTTATGTCATCAACGATAAAATAGACTGAAATACAGACTTTGGTACAAATTAATAGGCATAAATTAGTGATTAATTTTGAAAGAGAGGTACCAAATGTAGTTTAAAGTAATATATAAAGAAGCAAGTAGTTAATTATATTTAAAAAAAAAAACAAAAAATGTTATAAAATCTAACTTTGATACTAAAATCTAACACTTATAATCCACTAAGACTACTTGAAGACCAGTGAACCAATGTTGCTGTCAAAAGAGATCATTTAAACGTAAACTTAAATGTAAGATAACATGATATATGTTAAAATAAAGCAAATTAAACAACGATTATTTTGGAAGTTAATCTTACATGTATAATTTGTCGATATTTTATATCTGATTTTACTCCATAAACATAAAGAAAAATTTTGTTCTAAATATTTATTCGAATATAAATAAACATAAAATTGACATACAAAAATCTATTACAATGATGTTTAAGAATTAAATTTACTGTTAGACAGTTAGAGATGTTAGCCATGCTGATTCCTGACATAAAAGTTTTCGGTAACTACTGCCAGAGTCTGAAGTAATGGAAGACTCTGTTACACATATTGTTATTTTATTATTATTTGATTTGAATAAGCAACGTTTTCCTAGATTATACATGTTTGACTAGTGTCCTGAAATCTTAAGGAATTAATAAATGCTAATTTTCATATTCTACTATTAAAATGCTGAGAAAAGATTTCGCTGCTTAAACGGGGAAAAACCACTTATCTTTCAAAACATTGATCATTAAGAACTGGAATCTACACGCAAAAGCTAATGAAAATGACTTTAAATGGAAACTAGAGATTATTAAGTAATAATTCAAAAATAAATTAATATGCAGTTACTTTTTATTTTTCCCAAAAAGTCTCAAAATTCTCACTGGTAAGTAATAATCTCTCTCATATATTTTATTGAAAGATGTTAAAATATATGCTCATTAATTAACAAATGCAATTGCCCAATTTTTGTTAACATACGTTATAAAATATCTTTCAATATCCGATCTGTCAAGAAAGTTAAATCGCTGGTCAAATAATCAATTCCATATCTGGTTGAATAACTTCAACATTGTGACTAGATGGTACGATCAACTTCAGTGCACACATTTTGTGTGTGTATATATATATATATATATATATATATATATATATATATATATATATATATATA